>JBBPUK010000002.1:0-86962 GCA_038094635.1 Tylopilus cervinicoccineus | reverse complement strand
TGATGGAGGCAGCAAAGATCATGTTGTTACTCAATAAGATGAGCAAAGGGCGCGGAGCCCACTTTGCAGAGGTATGGTATAGGACCATGAATGAAACCCCAACTATCCCAAGGACCTTCAAGGAAGTCTCAGACGACTTCATCAAGACTTTTCTCCCCTTAGACTTGAAACAGAAGGCTCGCTACGCAGTAGCCAAACTCTGGCAGAACACCCGTGATGACCAAGGATTTTCCAGATATATCGCAGATTTCCAATTAGAAGCAGCCAAGACAGCCTTAGGAGATACTTCAATGGTACTTATCGACGAATTTGCAAGAGGATTGGATAGAGACCTCACTCAGATGATACTCTCCATAGAAAAGGTACCTGACACTCTCAGCAGCTGGATCCAAACAGCCAGCAAATTCCACGCCCAGAAAGAAAGACTTCGTTCAATCCAGAACCTCCGATAAGGAGGAAGTGGCGCGTCATCCTTCATCTGCAGAGATCCAAATGCTATGGACGTAGATGCCATAAAGCTCACGCCCGTACAACGAGCTGAACACATCAGGAAGGGGCTGTGCTTTATCTGTCACAAGAAGGGCTGTTCCACGTGCAACCATCAGTGCCCAGGAACTGATCGGACTTATGAATACAAAACCAACCCTACGCCCAAGAATCTCAATGGTGGAACGCCCACCGCATCTAGAAACCCCTTCCGACTGACGACCATCAGAGCCACGGATATTATCAAGGAAACCAAAGGAGACATTCCATCGCAGTCTTCTCTTACGAAATATCTAAATTCCTTGAACACAAAGGCCATCTCCCAGGAGAAAGTGCTAAGAGTACTTGAGGCAGTGTATAACGAAGAGGAACCAAGGATACCAGGAGAAACTGCAGAAGTCAAAGCCATAGCCTTGGAGGATTTTTGAAACGGAAGGATGCATCGATGTCTCCCCTTCCATATCATGTGATGACTGTACTGGTAACAGATGGAAAGGCCCAATCTATGTGAATTCCTTTAACTATCCAGTCAGAATCAAACATTGACACCAAAGCCCTAATAGACTGTGGAGCCACTGGGAATTTCATTCATCTGCGAGTGGTGGTTAGACACAATTTGCCAACAAGGAAGTTGAAAACAAAGATGACGGCGCATAATATGGATGGAACCTTAAACAAAGCCGGGTTGGTACAGATGGTTACCACCTTAAACATAAAGATAGGAGACTGGGAAACCACGGAGGACTTTCTCATCCTAGACTGCGGAAAAGAAGAAGTAATCCTCGGACTTCCCTGGCTGAGAAAAGTGAACCCCATTATAGACTGGAGGACAGGGACAATGAAATTCTCCCCCCATTTAACAGAAGAAGACCTGTTGCCCCAGAGGTACATTCTATGGTATCTAGAGATTGACCAAACTAGATCCCTAGAACGGAAATACAACAAACGATATCTACCATCTGTACAAGCCCACTGAATCACGATTGCCTCCGAAGTCGCCCAAGCAGTACCAAAAAAACAGATAGAACTCCCACCTGAATTTCGAGATTTCACTCTCATATTTGAGGAACCACCAAAGGGGGAGTTGCCCCCATCACGACCATTTGACCACGAAATAGAACTAAAAGAAGGATTTATACCAAAAGTTGCTAAGGCCTACCCACTGAATCCGAAGGAAATAGAAGCCTGCTGGGAGTTTGTTGACGAACATCTAGCATCCGGGAAAATAGTAGCATCGAAATCCCCCCAGGCTGCTCCCTTCTTCTTTGTCCCAAAGAAAGATGGCTCCTTACGCCCTTGCCAAGACTACCGCCATCTAAACGAATTCACTATAGGAAATGCCTACCCCTTACCCTTGATATCGGATCTACTCGACCAACTAAAGGGCTCCCAACACTTCACTAAGTTCAATGTACGATGGGGATATAACAACATCAGGATTAAACCCGAAGACCAATGGAAAGCAGCCTTCATTACACCATTCGGCCTGTTCCAACCAACAGTGATGTTCTTCGGCCTCTGAAATTCTCCCGTGACATTTCAAGCATTCATGAACCACATCTTCAGGGACTATGTAGCAGAAGGATGGCTCGTTATCTACATGGATGACATCCTTATTCATTCAATGGATCTAACAACACACCATAAACGAACCAGACTCATCCTAAAACGTCTGCAGGACCATAAACTGTATCTCAAGTTGTCGAAATGCTCCTTCGACACTTCAGAAGTGGAGTACTTGGGGATGATCATCTCTAAAGATAGGATTACCATGGATAGCGCCAAACTAGCAGCAATAGAAAACTGGAATACCCCACAGAACATTAAAGGAATCCGAAGTTTCATTGGGTTCTGTAACTTCTATCACAAGTTTATCCCCTCGTTCTCCAATATCGCTCACCCTCTACTGGAACTTACCAAAAAAAACATCCCATGGAACTGGTCCCCCACCTGTGAGGAGGCCTTCCGTCAACTGCAAAAAGTTTTCACCTCCTCCCCTGTCCTTCACATGCCGGATGTCTCAAAACCCTTCTTCCTCATGACGGATGCCTCCCTTGTCGCCACCAGAGCTGTGCTCCAACAAAAGGATGAAAATGGAGACCTTCATCCTTGCGCCTACTTATCAAAAACTCTTGGAGATGCCGAACGAAACTATGACATCTATGATAGAGAATTACTGGCCATCATCTATGCCTTGGAAGAATGGCATCAATATCTAATGGAAACGGCCCATCCTGTCACCGTAATCACCAATCACAAGAATCTTACCTACTTTAAACAGCCTCGAAAACTCTCGCGACGACATGCGAGATGGCAAGTCTTTCTTCAAGATTTTGATTTACTATTCCTACACCAACCTGCTTCTTCCCTCGCCCCCGCTGATGCCCTCTCCCACGCTCCCTCCATTGACACCGACGGCGATAACGCAGACCTACAATTATTACCTGGCGACCTGTTCCTCAATGCTATCAATGTCACCCTCCTGGAAAAGATCGCCTCCTCCTCTTCAGCAGATCCTATCGTACTTTCCGCCCTCTAGAAAATGTCTGACACCTCCCGACTGGGGGACGCGCCACATTTCCATTGCTCTACTCCGGCCGACTGGTCCTTCTCGGACAGCCGTCTCTACTTCAAAGGATGTCTCTATATTCCTCCATCAGAGAGGCAATCACTCGTCACCTCCATTTATGAGTCCTTTGCAGGAGGCCATGGGGGAATTCACCGTACCCAGAACCTAATCCAGCACGACTTCTGGTGGCCCAGACTCCTCTCCTTTGTTCGACGCTTCATGACTGGCTGTGCGATCTGCCAGGCGAACAAAGTAAATACCCACCCCTCAGTGCCTCCCCTCCAACCTATCTCCTCCACCTCCCTCCGACCCTTTTCCACCCTATCAGTCAATCTTGTCACCAGCCTCCCTCTTACCCATGGCTTCAACTCTGTCATGGTCATGGTTGACCATGGTCTTATGAAGGGGGTAGTGTATACTCCATGTCGCTCTGATATCTCCGCAGAAGGAGTAGCCCAACTCTTTTTTGAACACGTCTTCCCTCGTGTTGGTCTTCACGACAAACTTATCTTAGACCAAGGCCCCCAATTTGCCTCTGTTTTCGCCAGAGAGCTGGGAAGACTACTCCAATATGACATCACTCTGTCCACTGCCTATCATCCACAAACTGACGGAGAAACTGAACGAGTAAACCAAGAGTTGGAAACCTATCTTCGCCTATTCTGCGAAGGAACACCCCAAAGATGGGTAGACATCCTCAAGATGGCAGAGTTCCATCACAACTCCTTGGTTCATTCATCCACCGGCAAAACCCCGTTTTTCCTTCTCTTTGGGTATGAACCGCGTACATATCCCCCCCTGGGAACCATCTTTCTACCAGCACTACAAACTAGACTCGATAACATAGACTTCGCCCGAAGGGAAGCACTAGCCGCCCACGAAAAGACCCAACGACTGATGAAGGAATGAATAACCACTAATTTTAAACCGTGGAAAGTCGGGGACAAAGTATGGCTGGAAGCTAGGAACCTCCGACACCCAAATCTACCTAGAAAGCTTGCTTCGAAGAGGGAAGGCCCTTTTGAAATCACAGAAGTTCTATCCACACTTGCCTATCGACTGAAACTTCCCGCCGCCTGGAAGATCCACGACGTCTTCCATGCATCCCTCCTAACCACCTATCAAGAAACTGCGGAACATGGCCCCAACTATCTCCGACCTCCCTCCGATCTGATTGATGGTGAGGAGGAATATGAAATAGACCGGATCTTACGCCACCATGGGCCACCATCACGGAGGCAGTACCTGGTGACCTGGAAGGGATACCCTGAATCAGAACGTACCTGGGAACCAGAGTCCAACCTTGACAACGCCTCAGAAATATTACAAACATATAAAGCCACCAACCACCTTTAAAAGGTTCATGCCCTCCAATCCAGACAACTACGCCCTCGCAGATCTTATTCCCCCTCGAATTGTATTCCTACTCCTTATCCATCTCTTACATTTCATCTTACTAGTGACTGTCATCCCCCTACTCTCTCATTACTTCCGAGCCTCCTCCCTCCGCCACGTCTAGGTCATGACGTGCTCAGAGACCGCTAGACTCACCACCGGTCGCCACCCTCCCCGAGTTCATTTAAGTCAACTCTCCTCCTTGTCAGCCAATCTCCACTAGTTAACTGATGCAGATATGAATCGTCCTTTCTTTGCCTCACGACAACATACCCCTTCCTCTTCAGAAAACCTACGACGAATGGAACACACTCTCCAAGACTCCAGGCTGGCTCTATCCTTCGAAGCATTGATTGACGAAGAGTCATCTCTCGCCCTCTTGCACTCGGCGTTTCTCCAAACCTCTAGACTTGCCCTCATCGCAGCAAGACCAACCACTGACGCCTCCGAGGGAACTTGTCTCCTCACTGAAATGGTACGCGATATAGAACGGCGGGCTCATACCCCTCTCCTCCTTGCGATGGACCAGTTAGGATTAGCGGCGTTAGTTGCTTTAGTAGAAGAAGATGCCCGTTACCAAGCCCAGCCATCTCCGTCTCCCCCGTCCTCTCCTCCCTCAGCATCGTCCTCACCCCTGCTTGATGGAGAGATTGCCCTGTTAGAATTATGGGACCAGATATCCCTACAAAGGAATGAAGGAGTGTACCCCCTTGCCACAAACAACCGAAGGTTCGTTTCAGCCTGTCAACAATGCCACTACCTGGGGCATTCCATCCTGGATTGCACCTTCTATTTCTGCTCTAGATGTGTCCTCCCTCACCCAGGACATGCAGCAGCCGCCTGCCCCCACCCCGAACGACTATGCTCTTCTCTTCCATTCCCAACTGCACCTCTCCCTGTACCGGCGCTGGAGTCACGACCATTAGCCACATGGATCACGGATCATCCCTTTCGTCACAATGCCCAGGAGACTGCTGCCCTTGAGGAGAACACTCAATACTCTCCCACTATGACAGCAAGGGAGATTTTTACAGATGATTACGATGATCCAACGGACGAGGTTGGGATCACAAATATTATGGGATCCCCTACCCTGGAGACTAGAGGTTATTGAAATCGAAGCTGAGGAGCTTCGTCCTCACGACGGGGGTAATGTTACGAGTCGAAGGATTCTCTTCGTACACCCGCATTCTTTTTCTTCCTTTATTACCTACGCCTTCCACGATTCCCCCTACCTACTGTTCTCTTTACAACATGCGCTCAGAAGAACTTCAGTTGTCCATTCATATGCAGATAACTTCTTGGTGTACTCTACTATCAGTGGTCTTCCCCTCCCAGACATATCTTCGAACCACTGGTAGTGCCCTTCCCCTTTCAAGTATTTCCCTTTCCTGACCTGGTCCATGCCCTGCCGGTTTGCTCTATAAATAGGGCCCTCACATGTACTATCACTTTAGCTTGTTCTATGCAATCTAAGCACTAGAACTTCTCCTCAGAATGACAAGACATTCATAGTCCATCTTCTGAGTAAACCTATCTTTGCCACAACCCGATACCTCTCTTTAAGAGTTCTTCCCTCTCAGTAAAAGGGACTATTCTAGAGGAATATTCTTCGCTACTGTTAACCCTTCACAGGAAGTAACAGACATTGCCCTCAGACATCGCCTATACATTGAGGAGCCTTGGACGTCGCCTACATGCCAAGAAGAGGACTATAGGAACTAAGCCGATCTGTCTAGTAGTTCTAGAGCGTTTGCATAAGGTGCCGTCACACCGTAACATACTTCTATATGTAGATGGCCTAGCAGCAGCATATACAACATGTGGCCTTCTCTGTAGATGGTCAACAATGGCAAAGTGTGATCACAAGAATAGTCCCTTTTACTAAGAGGGAAGAACTCCTAATGAGAATGTCAAGGTTCTAAGGTAGAGGTTACTCAAACAGCAGATAAGGTGGTCAGCCATTCTGAGGAGGAGTTCTAGCATGTAGATTGCATAGAATAAACTAAACTACCAATACATACAAGGACCCTATTTATAGATAAACCGGCAGTGCACCCCCATTCTTTTCTTTCTTTCTCAACCTATGCATTTCATAATTCACCCTTTGTCCTGTATTCCCTTCAATATGCACTAAGAAATACCTCCATCATCTATTTCTATGTTGATGACTTTCTCCTATATTCCAACACCAGTGGATTTCCCCTTCCGGACATCACTTCAAACCACTGGTGACACCCTTCCCTTTTCAAGTAATTACCTTTCCTGAAGATATGATCCATGCTCTACTGGTTTACTCTATAAAAAGGGTCCTCACCTGTACTAGTAGTCCAGCTTGTTCTATGCAATCTACATGCTAGAACTCCTCCTTAGAATGGCTGAGCATCTTATCTGCTGTCTGAGTAACCTCTACCTTTGAACCTCAACATTCTCTTTAGAAGTTCTTTCCTCTTAGCAAAAGGGACTATTCTTGCAATCATAGTTCACTGTTGCTGAAGTATTTACAGGAAGGGCTGCATGTTGTATATGCCATCACTAGGTCATCTACACAAAGGAGTGCCAAGGCTAGCATTTATGCAACTAGTAAGAGTTGCCATCCAGAAGCCATGCTGACTACATTGCTACCCATGAGTCCAGGTCTGCTCAGAGGAGCCACCTATCATTAGAGACAGTTGCCATTCTGTCTAGTTGTTTTAGTGCATTTGCATTAGGTGCTGTTGCACCATAACAGAGAAGTTCATAAATTATGAAAAAGAGTGGTGGTAGAGTAGGGAAGAATTTCTATGAAACAGTGTCAGAAGTGGATAGTATTATGGTCATATCACACGGGCACTAGCTGCCCAAGGTAACATATAACTTATTCATTTTCTTTTCTCTTTCTTCTTTCTCGTGCATGGATGTGTTTACTTCATTCACAGTCCATGTGCCAGTCATGTGATGATGCCAGAAGACGCTAGATATTAAAGAGTCCAAAGACCACCTAGACAGAGCACAGGTAACAAAGTGCGGCCTTTGCCACCACCTGTCGCCCTTGGCAGTAGGTTCTGGAATCTATTGTGCTCCTAAGGCGCAGGAACTAGTTTTCTGTTTGGGTTCCTTTTAATTTCCACTCTTCATTTGCGCCCTAACCCAGCACCCTTTAATTTCCACTCATCCAGATCTTTCCAGGTGCTTCTCTTCTCTTCTTTGATAGAAGACGCCACACAGGAGATGGTAGTTAATCTCCACTGTGGCAGCACAGGATTGCTGATCGCTGTCGCCATGAGGCATAGATAAGGGCATAGGGTTTGATCATAGCAGGATATTTATCATACTTGGATAGTTGGTCCATGCCTAGGTGGCTGTACATTAGAACAGTATATATAGGCCAGAGGACAATGTTGAAGCCCTCAGCTTGTTCTCTTGGTGTTCTCCCCTCTACTAGCTAGCCTCAGCAAGGGATAACATAGGCACCTCTACAAGCCCACTACTCCATTCACACCCCAACACGACCTACAAGCACCCCAAGCTTACCCTCAAGTGAGACACTCTCTGGTTTAGGGTTGTATTAGATAGAGAGTATGCCCAGAAGGATTCAAGTAGTTATCAAGGCAAAGGGAGGTCATACCAAGTACTAGATATCATATTTTATACAAAGTCAAACAATTGTCCAAATGAGTGGCTGTTTTGAAATGGCTGTCATTTAATCAGATCTTATCCAAACCTTTTGCACTATAGACCAATCTTATAGCCCGGAGTTAGATCTCTATTTCATACACCAACAGTTTAGGGTTAGGGTTAGTGGTTATTGTGGAATATTACTACTAGTACAAAACATGCAAACATTTGAACAATTGTTTGAGCCACTGTATGGTGGAGGAACATAGTATTAGTATGAAACTATGGAGATGACTAATTGTATGAGTAAGATAGGAGAAGAGGAAACCAGGACTAGAGAACAGAGAATGGGAATGAACATAACTGAAGCTGTGTGAGCACAGGATCAGAGAGAACTAGAAAGCAGAGCTAAGGCTAAAGGGGAATCAAGTAAATATACAAAGAACAAGGTAAACTAAATATACAGATGGACTGAAGTCTAGAGATGTGGAGTTGTCTGAAATATGACATTGCACCAGAATAGCCATGAAGATATGTGCAGAGTGCTGGAGTTGAATAGAATATGATAGGTGCACCTTGTTCATTTCTATTCTGAACCTTTTCAGACACTTCTCTTCTTTGATAGAAGATGCCACATAGAAGGTGGCAGTCAATCACTACTCAGGGCTATGAAATAGCCTTGTTAATCTCTACTGCTGTGCAGCTGTATATAGTAAAATTCTGTATTTAGATATATGATGTTATGGTGTGACAACATCTGATGCAAACACACTAAAACAACTAGACAGAATAGCAACCTCTGTTGTGTGATGATAGATGGCACTCCCTTGTGCAGACCTGGACCCTCAGATAGCAATGTAATCAGCACAGCTTCTAGATGGCTACTCCTATAGTATAGATGGCTAGTATTGGCACTCTCTTGTGTGGACTACTACCAGCAGTGTAGACAATGCAGCCTTCTCTAACAATGTTAGCAATGGTAAACTTAGAGCACAAGAATAGTCCCTTTTCACTTGGAGGGAAGAACCACTAAGGAGATATTCAGTAGTCAAAGGTAAAGGATATTCAGAGGGGTGATAAGGTGATCAGCTATTCTGAGAAGGAGTTCTAGCATGTAGATTGCATAGAACAAGCTAAAGTACATGTACATGTGAGGACTCTATTTATAGGGTAAAATGGTAGAGTACAGATCAGATAACCAAGAAGGGAAATACTATGAATGGGAAGGACATTACCAGCAGCTTAGAGACATATTCAAAGAGGAAAGGCCACTGGTACTAGAATACAAGAGTAGGTCATCAATGTATGAATGAATGATAGAAGTCTCCCTTAGCATATGTTGAAGTGAATATAGTGTTGAAGCAGACAGATTGTTACATCACAGAGGATTCCTAATAGACTCACTGGGGTAATATTGTTGAGACTTTCACAGGTTGTGGTTCGAGGTAAAGAGTCAATTAGAACTCAGTGTCTGAGTTCGAACACTTATATATGTACATGTAAGCTACTACTATATATGGAAATGTAGGTGTAATGGTAGTGAAGTGCTACTACAAAGGTGCACATTCAACACTCCCCCTCACTAAGTGCATCTCCTAAAGCACATTGGTGAGTTTACTGGTCACTTTGTGGTGTACTATAGAAGACTAAACCCAGTTGAGATCTTAGTTCCTCAAATCTAATGTGTCCGAGGTTCTTGGTAAATAGATCTGCAGGATTGTGTTGTCCATCAATGAAGAACAACTCTATCTCCTTGTTTGCAATATAGTTACAAATAGCATGCCATTTGATGTCAATGTGTTTTGATCTGGCTTCAGTGACTGGGTTGGATGTCATAAAGATGGATCCTTGGTTATTGCCACAAAGTGGAATAGGGTGCAGATTGTAACCAAGTTCCTTGAGCAATGATCGTAACCATTTTAGTTGGTTAGAACAGTTAGACAGAGAAACGTACTCTGCTTTGGTGGAAGAGTGAGCAATTCGATTTTGCTTCCTCAATTTTCAACTAAAGATTCCATTTGCTAGTTTAATAAACCAGCCTGTCTAAGAGTATTGATCAATGGGATCGGTTTCCCAATCCAAGTCCAAAAAAGCTATGAGGCCTGCTTGTGAGGATCCATCAAATACGAGGGAGTAATATCTAGTCCCAAGTAGATATCGGCAAATGTATAGTGCCTTATCAAGATGTTCCTGATATGGCTTAGCCAAGTGTGCTTGGACAGCATGATCACAGCATAGGCAATATCTGGGCAAGTGCCTAACATGATATAGAGGAGGAATCCGATCACTTGTTGGAATCGTGATCTCAGTGTGGGATCCACAATGCCATTATAGTTGGAGGGATAGTATCCCTATGGTAAGGGTGTGGGTGCAACCTTGGTATCCATCATTTCGAATTGTTCAACCACTTTTTTAAGGTAGGTGTATTGATCCAGAAGGATCTTGCTGCCTTGTCGTCTGATTCTCATGTGAAGGAATTCCTTTGCAGAGCCTAGGTCTCTGCATTCCCACTTACTCATGAAAGCAGCCTTAACTTCCTCAACTATGGCTTTGTTGGGGCCATAGAATAGGGCATCATCAACATATACGACAGCAACCACAATCAAGGTGTCTTTCTTTCTGAATAGAAAGATTCTGACATTGGACTTGAGTTGTTCAAATCCAAGATCTTTCATGGACTTGTTTAGAGTCTCCCACCAGGCCAGTCCAGCTTGTTTAAGGCCATATAGGGCATGTAGTAAACGTAATACTTTATGCTCCTGTCCAGAGATTGTGAATCCCTCTGATTGGGACATGTAGATCTCTTCATTTAGCTTGCCATACAAGTAGGCACTACAGACATCAAGAGACTTGATGTGCCAGTTTTCTAAGGCTGCAAGTGCTAGCATTAGCTGCACAGTCTCAAATCTTACTACTAGAGAGAATATTTTATCGAAATCAATTCCTTCAACTTGGGAAAAACCTTTGGCAATGAGTTGTGCTCATTTGTGACCTGAGCTAGGTTTTATATCAAATACCCAATGGTTTTTGATGACCTTGCAACCTTTCAGTGGGTTGACCAGTTCATATATGCCACACTGTTTGAGCATATCTAGCTCTTGTTGGCAGGTGTCGAGCCATTCCTTTCACTCAGCTGAGGGGAGTTTTTGTATGTCCCTGTAGATCCATTCACATACAGGCTTGGTTTCTGCAGAGTCAAGCTGTATAGCCTTCGACATCAAGAAAGTGGCAAGTCCACTCCCCCCTTCATGGCATAGCCAATCAACATCAGATTCGCTTGGAGTAGGAGATGGGGTACATGGAGGTTCAGCAGGTGTACTGGGAAGTCTGCCAGATATGGATGGGCCTGGTTTGTTGCCAGTGATAATGTCTCGCCAGCATGATTTCCTTTCGATCTCCTTGGTCTGTTCAACCGGGTGTTGGTCGTCACCATATACATTTCCCAGATGAGTGGGAGGCTTATGCTCTCTACCAGATCATTGAGGAGGAGGAGGGATTGCGGGTGGTCCACCAAGCCTTTCTGGTCATTCTGGTCATTGTTGATGTGGACACATAGGCAGGGACAGAGGAGGGTGAGGGGAAGGTGTGCGAGGAGGGACAGAAGAAGTGGGACTCCTAAAGTCTGGTCTCTCAGGTCATATGTCTTTGATATCAGAGGGCAGCAGTGGCTGGAATTGCTTCTCGTGCTCATCAGAGACCAGCACTAACAGTGGTGCCTTAGGATGTGAGTGCTTTTTATTGCACTTTGGGAAGTGCTCTTTATCGAAGATGGCATGCACAGATGTGAACACTGTATTCATGGTGGTTCTCATGAAGATAAAGTTGGCAATATTGCCAGGTGCAACCCCTAGATACACCATGAGTTCTGACTTGGGGGCCATCTTATTGGCCTGCACATCCTCTAGAAGGTGCACATAAGCTGTGCAACCAAATATGCAGAGGTGGGCTATGTCAGATTATTGGCCAAACAACATTTTAAAGGGCATTTTCCATTCATGATGCCTCATTGGTGTTCTATTGTAAAGGTGGGTTACATGCTCGATAGAGAACTCCTATCAAGACGCTGGTATGCATGCTATATGGTGCATAGTCTTAGCTTTGTCCATCAGGGTGCATATTAACCACTCTGTGCAACCGTTCTGTTGTGGAGTGTAGGGTGTGCTTTGATAGATCACAATCCCTTGTCCTTTGAGCAGATCATCAAATGCACTGGACTTATATTCTCCCCCAGCATCCAACATCCATCCTTTAACCTTGGCATTGAATTGGGTATTTACCATCTGAAGAAAATGACAAGTGCTTTTAAGAGCATCATTTTTATTTCTCATACAGATTATCCATGCCATTGACATGAAATCATCAAGGAAAGTGATTATGTATTGGTGTCATTGATATGATTCAATGGGGAAAGACTTTAGGTCCAAGTGAATTAGTTCAAACACACGAGTAGCGCGCCGCTCAGTAGGAGGAAAACTCTGGTTAGGAAGTTTGCCCATGACATAGTCAGGGCAGAGAGGATCTCCAGTTGGGATCACTACTTCCAGCATATTTTTTACATGCTTCTTTACATGGCGAATAACTTCATGAGAAGGATGACCAAGACATTTGTGTACGGTGTCAAATGTTATTTGGGACTTAGTCACCAAAATCTGGGGGTGAGCATTAAGGGGCTCAGCCTTAAGGGTGTACATCGATTTTCTGATATGTCCTGGGGTGAACGTGGCTAGGATAGTTCTGTTGCCATATAACATTCTTAGGGCTTTCACATCCCCTTTTATCTTTACACCATGCTACAATAGTGTGCCCATTGATACCAGGCAGACACCTGAGTTTGATATATATCCAACACTATGTAAGTCTAGGAGGTGCATTTTGTTATGCTCATCTCTCCATTTGACTAGGCAACGCCCTATTCCAATAACATAGATTACTGCTGCTGCAGTTCACACTAGAATCTGATTGTTTCCTTTCAGTTCCTTGTACTCTACAAAATCATCTCAATTTGGGGTGAAGTATATAGAAGCACCTGAGTCAAGTATCCATAGGTCATTATCACACTTGCAACTCATATTTTCAGATGTTCACGGACAGGAGCAATCATTTCTGATTGCAGGTAAAGTATGTTGTATACTACTAACATGCAGTGAGGGCAAATTACAGTAACTAACTACTTGAGCCGAATTGGGGAATAAGGTGTCAAAAGTAGGAAGTGAGCATCTGATATGAGGAGATGACAGGGATATGGACCTCACAATATGAATTGTCTCCATATCTTCATCAAGGCCAGCGGTGGCAGCGATGTCCTCTTCGATTCCACCTTCAGACCCATAGATATCGATGACATCATCAGTATCCCATGAGTCGGCAGGAGGCGGCATGATCTCTCTCTTGTGAGAGCAATGGGCATGTTTCTTGGGACATCAGACTTCATTGTTCAAGTCGACAACTTCTGGGTGGATAGATATCATCTGATCTAAGGATCAGACAGTCTTACTTGTTGGGGTCATCTCAAGCCAATGGGCTAGAGATACCACCTGCTTGATCTGAGGATCTGCAGGTGGGCCTTGTTAACCTTGATAAAGGTGAGCTGGAGTGTGCAAAAGGGCATGTGGGTCAGAGGTAGCAGCAGTGGTGACAGTAATGGTAGGATTCACAAGGGTAGTGGAGGCAATGTACACATCAGATTTCTTCTTGCATTTGCCATGATGGGTTTTCTTCTTTCCCTTGTCCCCTTGCGAGAACTCTCCCTGCTGCTGCAGTGCCTTTTCAGACTTCTGCTGCTGCTGGAAGTTAGGGTCATTGCCCTTGCAGTGAACTGTACTAATCTTCTGGGCATGTTGTCCAAATTCTCTACCTTTGCCTTTGCCCATCTGATGCTGCTGCCAGGAAAGTATAGCTACCTTCATGATGGTGGCAATAGTTGGATCTATTGGTCTGCCATCCTTATCCTTTGCCTGTGCAAGCATTTGGGATACGACATCCATTGTGTGGGGGAGCTTCGTGAGAAGCATCATCCTCTGAACTTTGGAGGTGAAATTATATCCCATGTTGCTCAACCTCACAAAGAGGGATTCAACTTTTGCCAGTGCAGGTTCAGAATGCTTATCACCTGGAATCTGAAGATCCTGCAATTTCTTGAACAGAGCATACATACCCACAATGGACAGTACCTCATATTCAAAAGTGAGGGCCTTCATGAGATCTCCCACATTCGAGAAGGAATTGAACTTCTGCCATATGGCATCAGTGAGCATCAGCTTGATGCTCCCAACAATGGTATCATTAGCCTTTTTCCACTGAATCCAGGACTTGGTGGCAGTCTGAACATCAGTGGGCAAAGGGGTTACGGTTTTGCCATCAACTTTCTCCTCAGTGGGGATCTCAGGACAATCAAGTTCAGTCATCCAGTGGCGGCCGGTTGCTTGAATGTAAGCCTCCATTTTGGGCCACCAAGTAGCCCAATTGGTGCCATTGAAGACGGTCACACCAGAGGAAGAGATCAAAGTTTTGAAAAGAGACATGTTTGAAGATCTGTAATGTCACTTGTTAGCAACAGATCGTTCAAACGTAGGTTTAGTAACCCTTGGTAGATTCATTCATCATGAACAGCATTTTTCAGTGTTCAATGAGAACAAGAGTTCTACCATGTCTGATATGGTCTCAATGACCCCAGGGAGTTTATCTGGTTAGGCAACATCTGGGTTCTACCATGAGGCAAACACCAGAGTGCACTATCCAGGGCCCATAACCTATTGAAGCAGACAGGCTGTTATATCATGGAGGATTCCTAACAGACTCACTGGGGTAATATTGTTGAGACTTTCACAGGTTGTGGTTCAAGGTAAAGAGTTGATTAGAACTCAGTGTCTGAGTTCAAACACTTATATATATACATATAAGCTACTACTATATATGGAAATGTAGGTGTAATGGTAGTGAAGTGCTACTACAAAGGTGCACATTCAACATATAGGACATATGGCAAGTCATGAAACATATAGATAGAGAAAGAGAAAAAAGAATGAGGGCACACAAAGAGAATCTCCTAACACATAACACATGGTCTGTGCACCAGTGGCTGCACAGGCTAGGGATATATAAACTCCTGGGTCAAACAGCAGGCTTCCCAGCTTGTTCTTCCTAATGTGTTCCCCCTCTACTCTAGTAAGGGAATAAGAGCACCTTAACAAGTCCTCTACTTCATATCCTCTCACACTTAGGTGATCTATAAACTCTATGCAAACTTCAAGTGAGCCATTTCCTCAGGTTTAGGGGGTTGTATCAATGGAATTTAAATTTAATTGTTTATTTATTAGCAATTGAATGATGCATGCTGGAGCTCATGTTCTAGTAAAAATATCAAATGTCAAGACATTGATATCAGACTGTGATTTGCTCACCACACACAGGGCACTTGATGTCCAACACAGTAGGAATGACCCTGGTATTTGTGCTCTCCAAGTCATAAGCCAAGAGGGGATTGGAAGAACTGATTGCTGTAGAATGGAATCATTTGCTACATACACCACTGCTTACATAAGTGCTATACAGTACCTAGCTTACCTCCTAGTTACCTGCACTTGTCCGCTATCACAAACAACATCTGCCGCGTCGTCACGCCTCACCCGCGCGTTGCGCTCCCGGCATACGACTTTTCAACAGTTACATAAGAGTGCCTTCAAAGCTGTTCCACAATCGGCGACAGCAGTGGGACTCTGGATGTAGTGTTTGTTCGAGACCCGCTGTAAGCGATCTGACTGCCCGCCGCTTAGACCGTTATGCCAAAAGGCAGTAATACTGAATGTATAGCATCCAGTATCCCTGGCGGTATACCTGCTAGTTATAGGTACCAAGGTAAGCTGGTAGGCTTACACCCGCCGGGAGTCAAAGTCCCTATCACAGTCGTCACAACTGTTGTTGATTGGAAGAAGTCCATGATATGAGATGAAATAGAGTCTACCGGGAAGAGCATATCTACCATCTCTGAGTTCCGCTCAGACCTTACGTATACCATGTATTCCCAAATAGTACAAAGTTTAGTTTCCTAAGCAAGTCTGATCGATCGGTGAAACCGCCAGGGAGAGTCATGATTATACTTCAGCACTTGAGTAGGATAGGCATGTTTACATGGTTCCCCATCTCTGATATACAGGCAAGCGGGGAAACGTGTAACTACTAGGCTGTGCTTCATACATTGTAGTCTTTGTGAAACTATCACCAATATCTTTATCTTTATTTCAGAAGTCATTTGCCGGGGCGTTGCTGTTGTACAATTTGCACCTTCTTTTCTGGGACTAGTGATTTCCACCTGTCTAGGACGCAATCAGCAGTTGCACACGACCACCTAGGACGAATACTTACCCGCGAAACCAAAGAGACCAGAACCCATCCCGTTTCTTTGGTTCTGGGCTGTGGAGGGAGAAGGTTGATAAAAGGAACCTTGTCTGATACGGTTCGCCTTCCAGTATCGACAACGTTGGTGGCCGGCGGGTAACTGGCCTTCAGCGATGTGTATCTGAAATAGTACACTGTTTATAGTGGACATGTCCCCGTTGGAGAGCTTTGACCAAATAGCCCACCTTGGTTTTCGGAGCGGAACTTCCAAAGTCTGCTAGCTCAAACAGGAACTCGGTACCTGGCCAATGTATTCTGGCGATCAACTCGAGTAAGCGTTCTGTCACCTCAATGCGTACGTTCACGGCCTCTCACTCGTAAAAGGCTGTGTTTTCCTCTGGAACACGCACTTCTTGAATGTGCCAGGCTACGGGAAAGTCGCTTGGCACTACTAGCGCTTCCTTGGCTATGGATTTCACGGACAGATATTTTCCGTACTTGAGGTTTCGAATCGAGTGCCCTGCTCCCAGCGGATGCACCTCCCACTAGCATTGACCGCTAAGCAACGTGTGAAGGCAAAGAGGGGACTGGCATTACAGACCTTCTGGGTATCCACATCTTTAGGTGGCATCCCTGTGCCATACCTCATGAGGACGTAGACAATGAATTAGTGATAAAGATGGATGGACCAACCTACGATGCTATGATCACTCGTCATCTCCATCGCAGTCCCACTTTGTCGGTTGATAAACGAGTACGTCCCACGATGAATGGGCATTCTCTTCCGGGTGTCTCCACGCGACAAAGGCGAAGATGAAGTCTGTCCAAAAGCTCGAAAGATTGACGCCGACATGTTGGGCGAGAGACCGTTACGAGGGAGATAGGGACGAGCAGCGGGTTTTTGAAGCTCCCCAGGAGGTACCGCCAACCGCCACCACCTTGGACATGCAGGTGCCGCGTGGTGTCCCCTACAGGGAGAGACGATCGGGTACCGAGACAACATCCTATGCTTTACCACTTAAAGGTGGCCGGCGCAGACGATTGCACGCCTTCTCGACTTCTGAATGCTGTGTTCAACGCGTGGTCTCAAATCAAAATGGAATGCAAAAACGTTGGAAAGGTGCTCCATGCGATAAGGAACCCTGACACGCACCATGCGTGATGGTCCTTGGTTAGGAACTCGGGCCAACTGAGTGACGTGCTGCGTGGAGTACGATCGAAAGAAAACTCTATGGCTCAGACCTCCAGCTGCAAAACTCAACCGTTATCGGCTGCAAGATGCGTCCGACGGAGCACATCGGCCAATGCGGTGTAAAGCCATTCATTCCGCAAAATGGAAACAAGGTGATCCAGGCGGCAGACTCGATTCCCGGCCTTCATTTCTAGAATTCCGACTTGACATAACAGACATCGAACCGATGCATATGTCGACCTGGCAGTGATGTACAACCTGTGGAGGCAGCGAGCCGGGTTTTCGTGGTCGACGTTTTGGCTGATTGGGTGCGATCCACACATCCGCTTCGAGACTAAACTTCCAGTGTGTGCTTTTTCCGCTCTGGGTCAGTCCAGGTAGGAGTAAACGTCCGTTTGTATCTGACCCGTGGGCCTGCAGGATAGTCGAGAGCTCTAACAATGGACATTTTTGTCAGTGCCTGGAAAGAAATAATCCATGTAACCAGTCTACCCCAATGAGGGTGGGAATCACATTGTTGAAGAATGCTTGGCTTACTTTGTGTTGAAGCCATCCTATGGAAGTGAGCGCCGAGCTCGGCTATCTGCATGATCGTACGGGACTTCAGGCCTACACCCATCTTCGACTCCCGAATGGCATTGGCCAGCGTCTACTGGCCATCTCGCGCAGGCGGCTGTCGACAGAGTAGTCTCGGCCCTGCGGGCTGTTCAGAATGGTAGCGAGAAGATGGCGTTTGGCTATCCTTGCCATATACAGGGCATCACGGACATCACCAGGAGCGCAGCGCGCCACCATTGACCAAGGGTATGAACGCCGTGCAGAATGTGCTGTCTGACACGCAGTCGGCCAGCGCAGACTTGGTGGTACTGAGTTGGCAGCGTACATGAAGGACGTAGTTTTCTGAAGAGGCCGTTTGACATTGAACCTTAGCAAGGTGGTGAACTTTTTGAAGGACGTATTCCAGGGGTGAGCGTTGAGTTATTGGTGTTGTGCGTGTCAGTGTGCTCTGACGGTGTACTATTGAATGAACTTTTCCCTCTATGTCACGTGCGAGCGATTGGCTACGATCAAGTGTCGCGCTCAGGAGGGGGTGTTAGGTAAAGGATCCGGTATGTACAAGTTGTACAAGTCGAGTCAACTCTCGTCTGTTCGGACGTTAGAATACGTGGGTGGCCTCGGTAGCCTACTGTCCTGAGCGCAGGGTTACGTTGCACTCTGCTCGCGTGGTCTCGAATACCTGAGCCTGTATGTTATACAAACGTGCATATTCCCCTCCTCTTGACAACAAGTGCGCGCGAGTACCAGTCTCGATGATAGCCCTTTCTTTGATGCACCCAGCATCAGTGTTCGTTCACGATGCGAATCCCAGGACAAAGGGACCTGTATGACCAAGTCGATGCGTTGCGAATATCATTAATGCTTTCTGCACTAGCCACAGCCTCTGGCATCCTTTGCTAGTCATCGATCTCTTCCGACTCTGAGTTTTCTTCCACAGACAAATGATGCTCCTGAATCAGCGCCGTAATACCCTTCCGAAGCTCGGTTGTATTATATTTTCAATCGGTATTCCATTTATTAGTATGCTACCTGTTGACGCTGGTCGATTTTCCACTTCCATTGGTGCCAGCGATGACAACCAGTTATCCAGGTTGAATAGCGAATAAGACACCAAAGAGGGACACACGTCCAGATTTGCCACTAGGGTAAGAAAATGATACATCATAAACGATGAACTTGCATGCAGGACGTTGCGGATGCGATCAACCCGTTGTATCTCGATGCCCATTCCCGCACCATCCGAACGGTGTTTTGCCGTTTTTCATCTCATTCTTGTATTAGGCACAGTATACACGCTCCTCATCCGCGAAAAACCTGGCCAAAGGTCGATATCCCATTCAATACATGTCGGTGTATGGGACGAGGGAGAGGTGGCTTGGTCAAGGACAGTGAGCTGAGCCACGGACGGCATGGAAGGACTGGTGAGTGCGAGCAAAGCTATCTGGCAGTAAGCCCAATATCAATGGCAGTGAAATCCGACCTCACTAAGGGCCATCTCAACAAAACGTCATTATGATACTCGATAGTGCTTCGCGCTTCCGTGTATACAACAATTCGGGTGCAACGTCAGGTGTATCTCCGAGGCAGCCTTTCACCTTGTGATGTTCTGTTGCGTCAACAAGCCAACATCGTCAGCTGCTAAGAAACCTGTGGAGTTGAAGATCTACCATTTGACAAGGATTTATTTAGACTTCCCGTCATGACCTCCTGTTTCAGATCATCCCAAACAAACTTTTCAGGAGCGCACTTGCGGATGTCGTAAAACTTGTTCGTTGCACCGACCAGGTAGGCTAAACCCCACAATGCAAACTGGAAAGGGAAAGAAAACTCAGCTCACATCAGTTATCACACCTTTTGTCTAGAGATCACTCGACATGAAGTATTTCATAAGAGGGGGCAATATGCAAAGAGCGAGAAACATAAATCCTCCATCATTGAGGCTAGTCCCGAGGACATGCGTAAAGAGACAGATGTGCAGAAGGAAAGATAACGTCTTTCAAACAACTCGTTGTTTATCGACATTGCCATGATCCTCTGGCCGATAAATGTTGGGCCTGAAAAGGATGCACAAGAAAAGCCAATTCCAATCGATGTGTGGAAGTTTGTGGACGTACAGGCTTGTAATTGCGCCAAAGGTACGGTGTTTCGGCGTCGACAACAAGTGGTCAATCCCACTCATAGTCAAAGTCATATTGAGGTTCCTCGAATCGGCGACGATGCTAGAGTGGGGGCATGAGTTGCATGGGCTTCAGCGTTTTAACAGAAGTTGTGAATACTAGGTTGTACGGGACGGCATTACTCCGTGTACATGAGACTTCTTGCGGGTATCTTGTGATGATAGACATTAGGCTTCATTTGGTTAACTGGAGGAATCCAAGTACACTAGACGAATCTTGTCAAGTGGAGTTACTAGCAGTGAGTGACGAGACGAAATGTCGTACCCCATTGCGAGCCAAATACAGGGCCTATTCCAATGTGCCAGTTTCCAACGTTAGCGTGGGTGTACGTTCTAGGACATTGATATCATAGAACACCATGGGCCTATTTCCTGAGATGAAAGACCCGCGTTGTATCTTGGATTTCGGAAGGGCGAGCGCGTGCAGATTGTGAGTGGCCGCGACACTGACCACGCAGACGGCAATATGCTGACCCCGCAGCCCGTACATGACGTTCAGAAAGGTGACTCCCGCTGTACTGGCTGGTGAGAGATAACCTGAACTCAGGCCTTTGAGAGTGAGCAGTTCAGTCCCACGAGGATTTGACTTCCCTGCACCACCTTCAGATTCCATTCCAAGGTAGTATTTTCGAGAGAAATTCGCAGCCATAGGCCGGGAACTCGGGTGCGGACTGATTAAGTTAGAAGAAAGGAAGGAGTTTGGATGCTCGATAAAAGTCGAAACTAAGCATTCATTACCTGGACAGATCCCTACATTAAATGCGACAGACCTGGTCGTTTTCTACCTCATTCGCCAACCCCTCACTCGACGACACCACAGTCCGCAATTTGTACCGTGGTCGACGGGCTTCCACTACTCGACCCCTTAGATTCGATCATTTTGACAATCTTCATGCCCTCGACGACCTCGCCGAAAACGACATGTTTACCGTCAAGCCAAGACGTGACGGCCGTCGTGATGAAGAACTTAAGTAGGCGTGGGGAAGCAATCAGTACTCCCTGGGTCTAGAGAGGGTTTTAACTCACTTGAGACCCGTTCGTGTTAGGTCCTGCATTCGCCATCGATAACAAACCCGGCCGGTCATGCTTGAGGATAAAGTTTTCGTCTACATATGGGCAAGATTGCTGAGTTGGAGGAAAGGTTGAAGAAACTGTAGAGCGAATGACCACCTACCGTTGAAGCGTTTGCCATATATCGACACGCCACCAGTGCCGTCGTGCCTGGTAAAGTCACCTCCTTGGATCATGAACTGCGCACATATAAGCACGTGTGTACCGGGTTATGTTGAGAAGTGAACACCAACCCCTGGGATAATCCGATGGAACGAGCTTCCCTTGTATCCCAGCTTCTCTCCACCCTTTTCCGTGCCTACAGCCAACTCGCGGAAGTTCACAGCCGTGAGCGGAACAGCATCATCATAAAGCTTAAATACAATGCGACCTGCCGGTTTCGAGCCTATCGAAACGTCGAACTGTGACGCAGGCGAAGTCAGACCATGAGACCCGCTAGAAGGATAGGGCGTACAAAGACGTTTGACCTGTCGGTTTCAGGTAAGCAACGCGTCACGAGTGGTGAGGAAAATACCTACTTGGCAGCCGAAGATGTAGTGGCAGCAGTGGCCGACGCGGTGGACGACAAAAGTCTACGGAAGATGAATGACATGAATGATGGACACAAGTGGATCGGGTCTCCGGCGAGGTGAAGAAGGTCGTGGTACTGTAGAAAGGACGGAGAAAGAGAGACGTGAACACGAAAAATATTCAGCGCATGAGCGTAAAAACATACTAAACAGTCCCACACACACATGCACAGCTCGACGTTGCATACGGTATGCCCTTCACACCGACCATTGCTAGCGCTCAATATTGCCTGTTTACCACACGGATACGACTTTTGATATCCGAGTACTCCCAAACTCCGGGTGAAAGAAACGTCGCTTCAATGAGCACTCGCTGCCCATGTAGACTGTGGCCGAACGCTCTACATAACGCGACGGCAGAGTAAATGTATGGCTTCCTTCACTCTAATAGCTCCTTTATCAACGAAAGCGTTCTATGAGTTGCAATAATATGTTAGCAATTGCGATCGCTAAAAATAACCAGTATCATGCTCGATCTAAATATTGAGGTCCACTGATATGAGGATGGTCTGGAGGATATGATTGACGTGGTGGATCTCCTCGATACGGCTGCCGGTGTTTAGGCTGGCCGCCGAGAACTTGCTCTTCTGTGTGCTGGCTTCAGTCCGTTGTTCTAGTCAGCGGTGCTTGATTATGTAATGCAATTGACATGGTCTGCCTCAAGCCTGCCTTTGAAATGCCTCAAGCATGGCCACGCGTTCGTTGCTCTCAAGTCAGATTTGCGCGGTGTCAAGGCATGTCCGACGACCAGCTCCCCAACACATTCGACTACTGGCGTCTTTGAAACAGCCAGAGCCGGTGGTTACACCACCAAACGCTTCCGGAAAAACACAGTCCTGGCTGACCCACAGAATCAGGGCAAGTCCTGTCCTATACGCCGTCTTTCTTGGCTTTGCACGCGCTCTGGGGTACGGATCGCCCAAACAGCTCGCGAACAGACGCGCGTTGCACTTGTACAATACTTTGTGCGCGGAGCGTGCAGATCAAGAGGTCGATTTTTGGAGAAAAGGTGTCACTCCCCATTTCTCATTTCTGCCAACTTACTTATGGATTGAAGAATGTGCACTCCCTCCTACTTTCCAGTCTTGGTTTACCGTCACCAATCTGCACGTATGGCTCCTCACCGTCCGTTTACGAGCCTTGCCTCCACAACATGGATTGAACCACATACAAGGGTTGATCGATCACTTTTTCCAAGACGTCGAAGAGCGCATCCGTGTCGTACTTCAACCTGGAGTTCTTCCACCCCGTTCGACATCTGACATTCCCTCCATACTATCCACATCGTCCGAGACGAAGCACCGAGCCGAGTTCAGTAAATACGTCTCCCCCTATCCAAACAGTACCTTTTATACCTTCCCCTCTCCGGTTCCGCCACCAGACATGTTTCCGTCCCCAGCTGCGTATGTTAAAGCAGAAAAAAGAGCGAGAGCGCCAGAGAGACTCGTAACGAGGCACATGAAGATATTCAAGGAGCAGTGGGCGGGTCTAAGCATGAGTATGGACTTGGGGCTTGTAAATGGGGACGCAGAGATGGCGGCTTCAATATGGAGAAACCTGTTAGGTGGACGAGGAGCAAGAGGGATTTCTCTTCCGAGCGTAGGTGCGAATCCTGGCCGGAGCGAAACCGAAAATACGAGTAAACCGGCGTTCAGGCGTTCCGTAAACCTCGTCGGAGGTCTCGTGGAAAACGTGGAGAAAATCGACGTTGTTGCGGAGGAGGAGAGGGACGACTTAAGTGGCGTTTACGACTTTGGGGCCAGCGAGAGCGATCGGTGAGATCTTCCACATAGCTTACATGTTGCTTCGTTACTCAGTGATAACAGGTACATCGCCTACCCCGAACTCATGGAAACACTCGTTGCTTACCTGCGGCGTGAGGCACACAGGCTGGAGCGGATTCCCGACGAAGTCATTCTTGGACCACGGGTAGTGGGTAGGGAGGGTGAAGGAGTGAAGAAGTTAACGTGGGGGAGGGTGAGGATTTAGAGAGCTTTATACAGTGGGTGATGTAGTCTCTTTTGATCTGCCGGTGAAGATCCATTTTCCCTATCACACGAGTAGGACATACCTCGCTGCAGCTGCTCCGCACTGAACAGAGGAACCTACCATCTTACTTTTATTCGACAGCAGATCCTGTGATCAACGATTTTATTCAACAATTTCTCGACCGAGTTTGCAAGGCGGTTTACAGTAACTACGGCTCTGGTGCACACCTAAGTTAGACGGCCCAAACATGTCCGGTGGCCTCTTATGTCCGCGAGGGTCGCTTTGGGTTGATACTTAAGACTCCCAGGTTCGCTCTACATAAATGTCACAATCGTCGAGACCACTGCGTGCCACGGTCAATTGCGACATGGGGGAGGTGACGCTAGTACATGATCTAGTGTGATTTCTGCCTGCTGAGTACTTGGTCTAGGGCTTCTCTCTATACACACTCGTGCGTAGAGACTAGGCTACTTGCATCGTTGGCATAGTTTAGTCTTGGTGACGCACGAACGCAGGGCGACGATGAGAGCCTAATGAAAACCATCCACTTGGCCAACGTTGCCTGTGGATTCCACGCATCGTGAGCTTGAGAACCGATGACTGGGGGATGCAACGCTGAATTATTGATCATCCCCAGAGACTTTTCGGTCATGAACAAGACCGTGATTCTGGCCAAGGCCAATAACGTCCTTGTCGGTGCTCACCCTTCCCTTCCCGACCTGCAGGGATTTGGACGGCGCGAGATGGCCGTTGAACCTGTCAGTCGACCCACTTTACTGTAGTTACTAACCAAGTCGATGCCCTGCGCCAGGACGAACTCGCGTCTTGTTTCATCTACCAAGTTGGAGCTTTGGACGGCTTCCTGAAGCGTCACGGACTCCCCCTGAACCACGTTGGTACTTTGATTCTATGAAATGCTAGCTGACCTCGTTCCTCTAGATCAAGCCGCACGGTGCCATTTATGGGCAGACGGCACGCAACATCGACCTCGCTCGTGCAGTCGTTGGCGTAGCAAAGGTATTTAACGGCAGTGCGCCCAGGTCCGATATGGGCGTCGCCTTCATGGGTCTCGCAGGTACTGCGCACCAGCAGGCAGCAGAGCAATTGGACGTGCCATTCATCGCGGGTATGGTCTTTCTTTTCTGATCTACTTCCCTCCTATGTATCTCCGACTACAATTGAAACAGAGTGGTTCGCGGACCTCGATTATAGCGACGAAGGAAAGCTATTGATCACAAAGTGCGCTACCTGAACGCCATCTTACAAGCACTGACTCCCACTACGTGGATGATAGGAAGCACGATCCTGTCCAGATTGAAGTAGTCCAAGAAAGGGTTGGTCTCTACAGCACATGGACGTTGACATTGGTGCCTGACTCCGTACCTTGTCACCTCTACAAGGTCAAACATCTGCTTAACTCGCATGCAGTGACGACCGTGAGCGGCAAACTCTTGCCTATTGGCCCAAACATCTCCGAGGTATCGATTTGCTGTCACTCTGATACACCTGTGAGCGTCAATGGTCGTCAACCCGTGAAGTGCCCCTGATACCCACAGGGTGCCGTTAAGATTGCGCTGGCAGTCAAGGCGTTGGTGGACCAGAGTAACAAAACAGCAGGTTATGTGTGACATGTAGGGATGACAAACTATTTGTATCGTGTGATGTGCACGTGTAGAAGATGATGGAACTTGGCCAACCCTTCTGGTTGGGTATTGTAGTCGTCCAAGAAGGCATTGTAGCTTACAACAGGAATTTGAAAGCAGGTTCCTCCTGCGGCATGAATAGTTTGTGCTTTGCGGGTGAGTCATTCAAGTTTCCAGCCATGGCCCTAGGACCAAAAAGGAGCTGTTTCAGAACGACGAGTAGTCCTGGAGATCCAAAGGCACATCATCACCCCTCGGCCTCAGAGCTTGCGCTGGCCTGCTTATTTCGACTGGTTCCGTGGCATAACCACAATCGTTCAGGCCCAAGGTGTAAATGACCCCAAAGATGAAACATACAACCTTCCTGTCTGCTGGCCCATCTAAGCGACATAATAGGTCCATCTCGCTACGCCCGTCTCGCGAGGAGACTCCGAGCAGGGGGGGCGGTGCCACAGTGCACATAGTTGATCAGAGGGTACGGGAGAAAACTAAAACGTCCAGATGAGCTTCATAGGCAAGATGAGTAACGTCGGGGAAGCAACCAACCTGAGTCACATGGTAAAGTAGTCGAGCTGGTCTTCCCCGATCGAACCAATCTGGGCCAGTAGTAGTGGCAATATGCAACTGCCAGCAGACATGCTAGGTATATGAAGTCAATGTGCCACGCACCTGGGCGACCTTATGCGATCCAGCCGACCCCGC
This sequence comes from Tylopilus cervinicoccineus, assembly GCA_038094635.1. Taxonomy (NCBI): domain Eukaryota; kingdom Fungi; phylum Basidiomycota; class Agaricomycetes; order Boletales; family Boletaceae; genus Tylopilus; species Tylopilus cervinicoccineus. The sequence goes on along the minus strand of JBBPUK010000002.1, from coordinate 60,681 downwards.
AGCTGCTGGCCGGCAGCGGTCAACTAAGCGCAAGCGTCCAGGGCTTCAACGGACTGTGTTGCTCGCCCAGAAGAGATGTCAAGTCGACACTAGTATAACACGCTCCGCAAGGTCACCAGCCGAAGACGACTCGTGAAGAGGAAGTCCAGGGGTGAATGAGAAAGCGAGAGAAATAAAGTTGTGCTCGTCCTTCAAGCTTAAGCATCAAGTTGAACAAGCTACGTGGTGCTACTAGCTGCTGCTACGTGTCGTTCCTATTTGGATAGTCCGGTAAGGTCGTTGTTTGATGGCCTCCGTTTTGATCTTACATTCGGAGCTTCTGGAAGCCAAAACTTTTCGTCCTGCTTCGGCCCCGTCCAAAAACGTACGGTCACGAGATGGTCGTTTCCCGGCTGCAACCTGGCAAATGCATCCCCCTGCGATACACGCGTGGGCTTCTCCTCTTGTTCAGGCACTCGGTGAGTTGCAGTCACGCTCACGGCGACTGCCAGGCAACTGCAGATCGCAATGAAACCACCTTTCGAGAACTCAAGCGCTGAAACGTCAATATTCTCAGTGAGCTCGGAGTCCTCCTCGTACGTGGATCTCCGATCGCCGAATAGGTCGACGCATTTGCTAGGTTTATGAGAATGTTTCCTTCGACTATCACCAGACTACGTGGAGTTCCTGGTGGTGTGACTCAATCAGGGCGTACCACCACCGATCAATAGGTTATTTGTTCGGTCACCATTATCGCATTACCCGGGATATTCGGATCCCGACTCGGGTGCTCGCTCGAGCAGTCGACGCCCCTGGACCACCTCCGAATTCTCCTTCGATGTCGGTCTTACAGGCCCTTTGGTGTGGCGAACCGACGAAAGAATGTCTTATAAACAGTATGTCTGCTGTCGATCTCTGCTTCACCATTCGATATGAGTGTGGAACCCACGAAACACCCACTAGCTGGTCTGTCTGCTACACGCAAGACAGTCCTGCTTGCGCTCTTCTGTCTTTCTCAGTTTCTTGATACTTTCAACACTTCCGCGTTGTTCTCGGCGATTCCAGCAATTGCTACGGACACGGGACTGAGCGACAGTCAATCTGTATGGCTCTACAGCGCTTATCAGCTTTCTTTTGCCGCATTCTTGCTGGTCGTGAGGTCCATTCGTTCTTTCTCCTTCACCAGCTTACTGTAAGTGATTCAGAGTGGCCGGATGAGTGACATTTACAACCCCAGTATGTCGCTTCCGTGCACCCTTGGTCCTTCCGGTGATAATTTCACAGAACTCGTTTTGCTGAGCGGGATGTACATCACTGGCTTTTCATCTCTTGGCATTGGTTTCGTGCATGGTAACATTTCAATTCTGATCCTTCGAGCTTTGTCTGGAATCGGTCAGCATTTACCATTTATTGAACCATACCTCAGACTGAGTTATCTTAGGCGCTGCTATGAGTATCCCGTCGTCGCTTCACTTATTGGTTCACACCTTCCCCGACCCTGTGGCACAAGCTAAGGCCTTTTGCGCGTTGTCTTGCTCTGGAGTGCTTGCATCCGGTGAGTCTTACATATTCATCATACACCTGCTCCTAACCTCACCACAGTTCTCGGTGTAATCATTGGTGCTATGATCATATCCTATGCGACCTGGCCCTGGGTCTTCTTCGTTGCGGCCATTGTAGCATTATCCACTGCATTTACTTGTACATTCCTGGTTCCAGACCAGCATCGTTGTCAGGAAAAGGACAATCAACTGGAGCAGTTTCAAAAATTGGACACAGTCGGTTGCTCATTGCTAATGGGTGAGCGTCGCGCGAGCCTCACAGATTATGCCTTACCCAAAAGTACAAAGTTGCGCTGGTGCTCTTTATCTTTGCAGTGACGTCGAGTTCAACGACTGGATGGGAAACGGCTACTGTATTGGTCCCGTTTTTCTTGTCCGGTTTTCTTTTGGTCGCTTTTTTTGCTTGGGAAGCACGACTTCCAGAGGGTTATGCTTCGCTGTATGTGGTTTCCGTGCCTTTCCTGTTCATTGTGTGTAATTCTCACTGAATCAGTCCTCCGCGTCTATGGTCGTACCCAAACGTCGCAGGTCTCGCCATTCTTGCTCTCCTCCCTTATGCCTGGTGGGGCACTGTATATTTGATTTTTGCATGGTACTGGCAGGAAGTGCAATCCTGGAATGCCATCAACTCTGGCATTCACTTGTGCGTTCCTTTTTCCACATCTGTCATAACTCATTCTTATCTTTGTCAATTCTCCAGCCTCCCCATGGGGCTATTCGGAATTCCCATCATGGCGTTATCAAGTGTACTTCGGCAAAAGTTTGAGACCAGGCATACCTTGCTTGGAGCTCTACTCCTTATGGTAGCCGGAACAGCCTTTTTCCCCTTTGCAAACGACATGAACAGCTATTGGCTCACCGTATTTCCCGGATTCCTACTAGGAACTGCGGGGACAACTCTCATGTTTACCACCACGAAGTGAGTCAAACAGCCGCTCCTACTTACTACTCCCATTGACCCTGTTCCGTAGCATTGCCATTTTCGCTGCAACACCGCCCGCGATGGCAGGTACGGTAGGAGCTGTATTTAGCTGTGCTCTTCTTCTTGGTAGCGCAGTGATATCCTCTATTGCGACGTCCATCCAAACGAGTATACAACCCTCGCCGACATCATTCAAGGGCCGCGGGGCAGCGTTTTTGTTTTTGATTGCGTTTATCATATTGGAGATTGTATCTGTTCTAGTTCTAGTGCGGAGGACAGGACGCCATGCACTTGACTCGACGGCGCCAGCAGTATAGATACACATCTAAGCCGAGGTGCTCGAAACTTAGACCCGGCTGTAGCATTACTGACTAGAATAACCTATGTGTTTGCTATCATACCTTGATTGGAATGACATGTAAATGCGATTTAGAACTTGGACAGTGTCACATCCACGTACCTGATCCTATTCGTGCACACGCTTGGCTCGACATTGCCACTTCTCGAATGTTATTTTATCGCAACTTCCTTTTCGGCCAGGATAATGCCGCCAGTACGACCCCTTTTGACTGGTCTATAAGTCCGTAGTCACGATAAGTCCATTATCATGGTATCCCGATGTGAGAAAATCATACGATTTCCTCGAATTTGCGTCAACGGGCATCACAATTCATTCAAAAAGTTGCGACGGTGGGCGCCCCTGAATGCCTAATCTCGAACTCATGCTGATCGAGTTACATTGCATGCCATAGATTGAATATCTCGCAAAAAATTGCTGCCCGCTTAGCTCAGTGGTAGAGCGCGTCACTTGTAAGGCAGTTTATGATGAGGTCGGTTGTTCAATCCAGCCAGTGGGCATTCCTTTTTGTAACCTTGTTCCTAGCAGTACTAGTACCAGCTATACCTTCATGTCTCAGATGTAGTCTCAAGAAAGTGTTGACTACTTCACTCAACTCAGCCTACATACAGACTTGATACCGGTGTGGAAATTAAGTTTCGGCCTCGTGCTTGGTGCGTACGTACAAATCAGCGCTTTGGTAACTAGTATCAAGCTAGTCTCGCACCCGGACACCGCTCTGCACCAGGAGGCACTGCAGTAACCACCAGGCCACAGGACCCGGCAAACAAGACCAAACCCCACATCATTCAAGTAGGCTGATGGCCCTCTTTCCTCAGCACTGCTGGGCAGTATCCGCCTCCTTCGTTCACGGCCGGTTCTTACGTCGCGGACTGATCTCAAGCCATCGATTTAGTTGCACTGTAGACCAGTACAAGACAGCACGAGTACGTCCATGCACTACCGCTGGTCCGCACGAGGTCGTTGAACTCGTATAGGTTCCATGGCCACCATCTTAGCATTAGCACTTCTCTCTGGTTTGCCTGTCGCTCGTGCATGCAACGTCTCGATGTAAGTGGGCTAGATAACTCGCACATTCACGAGTTCACATGGCTGCTTCTAGTGCCGGCACAAACATCTGCTCTTGGGCTGACCTTCATGGGGGCGTCATCGTCGCGGCAGCGAGTGGAATAGGTGCGCACCGTTCGATCTGCGTGTGCACAAGAGGCAGACGTTTACGATCCTCCTGCAGTGACCTTGCTTATTTTCCTGGCCTTCGTCATTTATGCTTCTGTGTCCCGGCCCAAGGTCACCCCCACGCTGAGCTATCTCCCTAGTGATCAGCCACGATTTCCGAGCCAACAAGCAACCGCCCCACATCCTGTGGTGCATCGGTCACCGTACGAGACCCAGCCGTATGCGTTTTCGGTACCAGATGGGGCCTGGCAAAGGTCGCCTCCGCAGGTGCCTGGCAAGGAGTGGGCGAATATGAACTTGGCCAGAGACGCCTATTCGGCTTATGCTCTACCTGTAGTGCAGCACCCCGGGCCAGCATACAAGGGCTATGCAGCGTAGTGTTTGATGTCGTAGTATACGTGTGATGGCTGTCTTTTTTTTTTGTGGCTGATCCTGAGAATTCACCGACGCTCAAGGTTGCTCTCCGCGTCTTTCATCCCGTTTCAGCCTGAGAGCTCGTCGCGCCGGGCGGACCCGCGAGTGCCTTGGTTTCTTTTTTTCTTTCTTTTCTCTTTCTCCATGCCTAGTTTATTCTCGCGTTCAAGGACAACCTCGACGCCAGGCAAGAAGTACCCCAGCAACGCCCTCGTCACCAGCGCACAACCCGTCTACGATGAGTTCGGCCGTGTGAACAACGGAGGCTCTGGTTCTGGCTCTGGCTCACCTTTCCAAATGCCTTTGAAAAAGGACGGAGGAAAGGAGAAAAAGAAAGGCATCCAAGACACAAAGTCAAGGTCGCGTACTTTGAGCTCTCCCAGACAAGAGCACGATATCGCCGACCTCGTTGCTCAGATACCAGACGGCGCCTTCCTCCCTCTCAATCTTGATCGGCCCCGCGATGAATTGGGCGAGGAAAAGACCCTGGAACACGATTATGGCTATCTTTCTTACGAGCGCCATGTCATCCTTGGTCTTGACGACGTGGCACGTCTCGTGGACGTCGTTGCCGTCGAGCTCGGCACTCGCTGCCTCACAACGCCCTTCATTTTCTCCACTCTCGCTCTCGATATCTCCTCATCGGCAATCAAGCGCCTCATCCGTGCCTTTCTCGACACTTGCACCAACCCTTCTTCCAGAGAGGCCGAACGTCGCTGGCGCGAAGAAGCTCGCTTCGCTGGCCCACACGAGTTGGGCATGTGCTTCCGTTGGGGTCTTGCGCGGGTCGTAAGAGTAGTCGGCGGACAAGCGGTCCGTGGTCTCGTCTCTTGGGATCATTATGTCGAATTTCGCGACTCAGAAGCTGGTATGCATCATTCCATTCTCCCTTGATCTTTTCACGCGCTCCAAGCCTCGACCACTCATTAATTATCTCTCCGTCCCTCATCAGCGCTTAATCACCCTCCGGCGCACTTCTCAACATTCTTACCCCCGTTACCTCCGGTTTTGAGGACGATCCTATGGACCTTATTGAGCCTCCTCATCCGCTTCACGGCGCACAGCGCATCTTCTGGCCACACCCCTCCGACACTCTCGCCTCTCTTCGGACCCCTACTTTTCGGCTTGGGCCCAGCCTGCCTCTCCTTCCATCACACCTACATTCATTATCTCCGTGCTGTGAACGCCATGGAACATATCATGCTGGCGTTTATCCGGTGGCAAGACGCACCCAAGGCCCCAGGTATGCATTCTGATATCAACACCAACGTCACCTTTGGGAGTGCAACTACTCTTGGCGTCCCCACTCGTCTCAAAGACTGGATAAGAGGATATCCCTCCATGTTACCCACTCTACGCTTCAAGGAGAAACAAGATAAACCGCAAGCGCGTCGCGGAGCGCGGACAATGCGCGTGGTCAGCGTCCGTCGTAATGTTCGGATGTATTCGCCTGACTTAGTCATGACGGCTGCAAGCTGGGCGACTCCACCTCGGTTCAGTCAGGATGCTAGTCATGGATTGGCTGGTTCCAGGGAATGGGAGCGTGTCGCGCCATCTGCGCTCAAGTTGCAACCACGTTACTCGGAAGGATATAAGAAGCGAATGGACATGCCTACGAATTTTCATCCCTATACAGGACCACCAACCGGGACATCATCTGCTACGTCGAGCACTTCATCGGCAACGTCCACGTCGAGCGATGGGAAAGACAAACGTGGTCTGGGTATCAGGGAGGGCGAGGACCGTTTTCGAACTCTTACTGAGCTAAAGTGGGGTGAATTCGAGGCTATGGGTTTCGGAACGACGACAGCTGACGAGAAGAAGCTGCAATTCGACCTCACCGAGAGTGAGAGGACGGTGGGTTCCCCGAGGACAGCTGATATACATGAGCTGAGTCTTTCGACAGTCTCCCTCAGCCAAGCGTGCGACGATGAACTGGAATGATTTTTCCGCCATTGGTTTCAATCGCACGGACGCACGCCTCAGTGCTACACTTCAGTTCAGTACCCCCGTTGTTCATTCTATTTCATCGTGGCCGACGAAAAATGAAACCATCACTAAGAAACTGAAGAAAACTCAGCGGGCCCTTCCCCCGTTTGGTTGGGACACCGAACCTGTCATGGGATCTGAAGAAATGGTCGAGGAAGCCTTCATGGATGTCTTTTGTGACTTGGTGTATGGAGGCGGGTGGATGGACATTGAGCGTGGTGAGGAGACTGATAGGGAATGCAATTGGGCCTTGGTAAGCCTCCTGTCTCGCTGCTTTGCATGGGGTCTCTTACTGACCCGTATCATATAGATCGAGTTCAAGTCCCTCTCGCTTAACAAGGGCTCGACTCAAGGCGACGACCCCCGTACCTCAACTACAGTCTTTTTATTTGAGGAGTTCGTACCATTGGAGTACAGACAGCAGCTTGCAAAAGACTGTGGGACAAAGCGTCGGTTGCCCTTTCTGTTCTCGCCGTCCAGCAAATCGAGGCCGTGGAAACCTGCTGCGACGTTGAATGGTCGGCCTTACGTTGTCGGACACGTTCCCAAAAGTCCAACCCTCCGCGAAGTGGAATTCGAGGGGATGCTGAGGTCCAATGGCAGCAAGATACTTTCGTTGTCGAAAACCGCTCCTGCGATCACGGTGTCTCCGTCGCAGGGGGACAGCGACCATACTGTGAACTCGCGACCGGGTACCGCAGGCTCTGGTCGTGCCTCTCCAGCGAGGCAATTGGAGCGCGTGCACTCGGACACACCCCTTACACCTGGGAGTGCTAAGCGGCGGTTTCGGATTCCAGTGCCCAGTCCTTCTGTAGTGCGACGCTCTACGCTAGTGCCAGCTGAGTACTCGACCGTAGATTTTGAGACGCGCTTAGCGAGTTACAGTGACGATGAATTGAACGAGAGTGCTAGCACCAAGGCACTCACGCCTGCGGAAAGGCATGAACGGAGGATGTCGAGAGATGACGCCTGGGTCGATATCCTTGTCGCTGCCCATAGCCGCAGGATGGGTTCGCAGGAGGCGGAACGGAGACCTAGCGGGAAGGGTTTTAAAGGCGGGCGCTCCGATCCCGAGTTGGCTAGCCAAGAAATTGCAATGGTTCTTGCCAGCGTGCGCGCGCGTTCCCCACTTTCTGACGACGAAGAGGCGCAAGCGCGGCAACCGACAGTGGAGCCGCTTCCAACCCCAACCCCCTTGGAGAAACCCAAGGAAGAGCAAGATCCCGACATCGAGTCCGTGATGTCGTATCCCAAGGTCAAACGAATTGGGTACTTTGACTTGCATCCCGAGCGACGTCCTGGAGGGGGGAGACCTCTACCGGTACGACCGCAGGTTAACGGAAACGATTCTGACGGTGATGACGTACCAGATCACCTGGTATATGGGGCGCCTGAAAGCATTGTTATCCCGGCGCCGGATCCAGTGAGGCCGTCGTTTGAAACAGAAGAAAGCAAATATGGACCCTCTGCGGCTTCTTCGCCCAGTCGCGAGATAGACGTTCCCGATTTTGTCGACCACGAGAGGAGTAGAGAAGAAATGGAGAGCTCGCACTCCCGAGCTGAATCTATGACGTTACCACAAGTCACGCAGCCCAACTACGATGTCACTAGGCCTGCATCGCAGAGCAAGACGGCATCACTCATCGAAATGTACCGCGAACGAGAGAGGCAGTGCCTCACCTCCTCTATTCCTTGCAAACTTCCGGTGCGATCTGCATCGTTACCGGCCAAGAACGCAGAACTTCCCCCCCTTCCTCCAGCTGCTAGAACTCCCTCACCTGTCTCTGTTCCTGAGTCTGACCCTTTGGAAATTGGAGACGAGGCCGAACCTGAGTCCGGGGCAGACTATCTATCACTACCAGACCCAAATCTGTTGTTCGGAGATTCTGGTCGCAACAGCCCCGGGCGATACGTTCACGGTGCGCCTCTTCAAAATGTCATGGAGGAGGAGGAGGAAGAGTAAGTTCAAGTTCATATGTAAAGTATGTTGGATTTCGAAAATATGCTCGTGGCCACCACCGATACCTTGATCCGTTTCCCCTTTCCTTCACCCTTTTGTGGTTGTCTCGGAGATGGACACTCGCTGACTTGAGCATACGCATGGTCAAATCGTTCATTCTCCACTCGCGCCTTTGATTCCTTTTACCATTCTCTTATTCTACACGAAACTCGTTTCAATTGCTAACTTGAAAGCGTCTTTTTCATCTAATGATCGATCCTGGAGTACCTGCCAATCGTTGATAATTTCTCTGGTAGTTATGTTGCCCCCTCCTTTGTTAACTCGAGTCCACCATCCCTTGCGCCTACAAATAGTGCAGTGCATACGCTTGTCTTTTGGATAGGTATCTAAATAGGTTCAGTCCAGTGGGAAAGAGGCCCGTTGTCACAGGCGCCGTCAGTGGACAGATAAGACATCCCCAGGTCTGTTCGCTAGGTCTTTTATTTCTTCTGCCATGGTCGTTCCAGATCGATCCATCAGGATTTGCGCAGACCGAGGAGGTACGTTTTGCGACGTCCACGCGTGAGTTCAAAGGTCGTGACCTCAGTAGTCGGGTCTACAGTGTTGACGCTCGACGCCGACGCAGGTCCTACCCTGACCCAGGACGTCTTGGCGAACGCAAAGAGCTCGTAGTGAAGCTCTGTGAGTGCGATGACCCCCTGGCGCATGTAGGGACTGACAATGGCGACGGCATTACCGTCGTCGTTGGCAGTGTCCCAAGATCCGCTAAACTACAACGACGCGCCGACAGAGGGGATTCGAAGAGTGTTAGAGATTGTGACAGGAGAAAGGATTGAACGCGGGACCGTGCTTGACACGAGTAAGATTGGTGCGTTCGTCCTGGCCTCCCTTCCTTTCCTGCTCCACCGCTGGGCGCATGCTGGCACTCACTGCATAAACATTGAACGCAGATTACATTCGACTGTCTACGACTGTCGCTACCAACGCACTCTTGGAGCGCAAAGGTCACCGACACGCGTTGTTGATCACGAAAGGTTTCAAGGATCTGCTCCTGATCGGGAATCAATCCCGCCCACGAATCTTTGATCTCAACATCCGGCGTCCGTCACCGCTCTACTCAGACGTTGTCGAAGTGGATGAACGCGTGACCCTCGTCGGGTACACTTCGGATCCCAAGGCTGAGGAGCACGCGGTGCAGTGGCACGAAGACGGGTCCGTGCGGCGCGGGTATAGGGGCCCTGGGTGGGATGGTATTGGGGACGCAGAGGGGCCGGGGGAAATCGTGAGAGGGATATCTGGAGAAGCAGTCCGGATTTTGAAACGACCAGGTATGTGTCTTGTCAACACTTTTGACTGTCCGTCCGTCCACTCACATTTGGTTTCCTCGCTTGCTATGCTCGATGCGCGCATCTCGCGCACGTGAACAGTTCTAGAGGATGTGCGACGGGATCTCGAACGCTTATACGAGGCGGGGTACCGCTCCCTGGCCATCGTCCTCGTGCATTCGTATACGTTCCCCGATCACGAGGCGCAGATCGGAAAGCTGGCACGCGAGATTGGGTTCACCCAGGTATCAGAATCGTCACAACTCCTTCCAATGATCAAAATCGTCCCACGAGGGGTCTCGTCGACCGCGGATGCGTACCTCACGCCGATCTTGCGCGAATACCTGGACGGTTTCTTCAAGGGATTCGACGCTCAGCTCAAAGATGGTCGGATCAAAAGCCCCCGTGTCGAATTCATGGGAAGCGATGGTGGCCTCTTGGACCTCGATAACTTTTCTGGGCTCAAGAGTATTCTGAGTGGACCTGCCGGTGGTGTAGTTGGATACGCTTTGACGAGTTGGGACGAGAAAAGAAAGCAACCGATTATCGGGTGCGTGTATCTACTGGTGACTGGTTCGTCTCGTGACCAAGCTTTCTAGGATCGATGTGGGTGGGACATCGACCGACGTGTCCCGGTTCGACGGGCGGTATGAAGTCGTATATGAAACTACTACGGCAGGGGTGACTATTCAGTCCCCCCAACTCGATATCAACACCGTTGCTGCTGGAGGAGGCTCGTGTCTCACCTTCCGCAATGGACTGTTCCTGGCGGGGCCGGAGAGTGCTGGGGCTGAGCCAGGCCCGGTGTGTTACAGGTGAGTGTTGATGGCCTAACGCGAACAGTGTGGGTAGTAGCATTGGATCCAGGAAGGGAGGTCCACTAGCAGTGACAGACGCGAACCTCCTCCTCGGACGCTTGATTCCGGACTATTTTCCTATGATATTTGGAAAGTCAGAGAACGAGCCGCTGGATATCATCGCATCCCAAGTAGCTTTCGAGGAATTGGCCAGAAAAATCAATGAGACACAGGAGCGACCATTTGGGTTAGATGACATTGTTTACGGGTGAGCTCTAGAGTTTGAACGCAGCGTACATGAAAGGTCTGACGAACGCGATAGTTTCATCAAGGTCGCAAATGAAACGATGTGTCGTCCGATTCGTGCCTTGACGGAAGCTCGAGGGCACACCACGGGAAAGCACATGTAAGTATTGTTCCAAGTGACGGACAGATCTGCTCATTCACTGCAGACTAGCGAGTTTCGGTGGTGCAGGTGGCCAGCATGCTTGCGATATCGCGAGTTTGTTGGGAATCAAGACTATTCTGATACATCGTTACAGCTCTATACTATCCGCCTATGGCCTTGCGTTAGCCGATCGGTAAGGAAAACAGCACACGCTCGTATGCTCTGACCTACATGCTGTGTACTAGTGCGTTTGAACTCCAAGAGCCGTCCTCGGGGTTCTATTCTAGTTCCACGCGTGCTTCCCTCCTTTCTCGCCTCGATAAACTTACAAGCGACGTCCGCGAAGAATTGGCTCGCCAGGGCTTCGAAGACGACCGGGTGCTCGTTGAACGCATGCTGAATATGCGTTTCGAAGGGACAGATACTGCATTGATGGTCTTACCCAACGCAAGCGATGGGGACGGAAAGGAGGATTTCGAAGCCGCTTTCAAGAGAGTGTACAGGTCAGAGTTCGGATTCTTGTTGGAGACCAAGACGATTATTGTAGATGATGTCAAGGTAAACTTCTCCCGTTACAATTTCGAACGCGCCTTGCTCACGGTGCCTCGTACAGGTACGCGGCATTGGCAAGACGTTTGATTCTCTAGGAGAGTCCATCTACTCGGAGGTAGAACGACTTGCGAGACGTCCAGTGGACCGTTCGCAAGCGGCGTCCACGAACAGTGTCTACTTTGACAAGATCGGTCGGGTGCCTGACACACCCGTGTTCGTGTTGGAGCAGCTGAAGGTCGGGGACGAAGTAACCGGGCCTGCGATGATTATCGACGACACACAGACGATCGTGATCATTCCTGGAGCCAAGGCGGTACTGTGCAACAAGCATCTCTACGTGACACTCGAGTAGAGTTATGCAGTTTTACATAAGGCGTAATACGACATGGATCTCTAGCCTTATTAGTATGGACATGCCAACGGTGACGCCGCTTCATGTTTGGACAGGCTGCCTTGTCACGGGTGTTGATCTTGACTTTTTGCAGGCTCACTCATCACGATGTCTGCGCGACTCGGACTCGGACTGGAACGGGCCCGGCATAATGACCCGGAAAGGCCCTGACGGGATCCCTGACCAGAGGCGCTAAGAACACTCTCTAGTTGCCGTTCCTTACCCTAACCTCATTCCACGTACGCGATATTGGCGATAAGGGCAGCTGCAAAGTCTTAAATCTCTGTCCTGGCAAGCGATTCTTCCCTTTTCCCATGTAACACCCACCATCCAAGAACATACCACATCCTTCGCAATGCCCTTCCTTTCTCGCCGTTCAGTCGATCCTTTGGCTCCACCACCACCACCCAAGGACAAAAGTTACCCCCAGAAGCGATCTACTCTCCCTCAGACCCCACGCAGTCGGGCTCGATCCGAAGCCAGTCTTCTTAGGCGTGTCTCCACTCTTTTCACTGTCCGTCGACGGGTCCCGTCAAAGACGTCTCTCTCGCAGCCGAATACGAATTCGGGGATTGAATATAGATGTTCTCGTCCACGGCCCAGCCTCCCCAGAGTTTCCAGCGAGTCCACTCCACGATCTTCCCTTGAAATTCGACGACCCAGCGGTTTGGGAAGGCGAGCTAGCCTTCTCGAGTCCAGCGGCTCCATCGCCGACAGCGAGAGGGTAAGCCTGGAGGAAGCGGACACGACCCCAGCAAGGTTTGCGAGCTTGCCGAATTTATTAGGTGGCGCAATCCGTTCGCCAGAGACAGTAACGTATACGTCTCTCCAGCTTCCTCGCTTGCGTCGCACAGCCCTTCCTGACCCTATTCTTCGAGTCGTCCTGGAATTCCTTGGGCGAAACGATCTCGCTATCGTCGCACTCGTGTCCCACGGGTTTTGTGCCTCTGCCAGATATACGTTGTACCATTTGCTCGATGTCCAGACTATTGCGGAGTCATCACTAGAGAAGCTCTACAGCGTCTTGGCACGCAAACAAGAACTCGCGGCACTGGTGGCCTCGTTTTATTGTCACTCTTGGTCATCAGCGGCACTTCCATTGCCAGATGGTCACATTTCTTCCATTCCATTAGATCACGTCCGTCAAGCGTTTCGGAACATGCGCAACCTCAAGGCCCTTACGCTTGCCTCTTTCGCGTTCATGCTCTCTCTTGCGCCATCGCTTACATTCTCTTTGACACACCTGACGATCCTCGACAACAAGATAACACAATCGCAGCTCATAGCGATGCGTAGTTGGCTTGCCACTCAGGTGTCTCTCGAATCACTCTCTTTCCCTCACCTAGTAGAGTGCACTAGCACTGACTCCTCATTCGTTGACGAATGGGCTTTGGTCGCCGGTTCATCACAGACAGACAGTGACGGTCCCTTTAACACTATACTTCCCGGCCTCAAGTCGTTGCGCGCATCCACAGAGATAGTTTCAACACTGTGCTACGCCATACACAACCCGATAGAGCATCTCACGTTGGATGTTCATGAGACCCTTTACACAGGTTTGCGCCCTAGCACCGTGATTCGGTCTCTAGGCGGAGTCCGTGATATGCACGTGATCTTTGGACCCGAGGTCGACAAGAGGACTGTCGAGAAGTTCCTGGGCGTGACGGGCAGTATGCTTACAGGGGAGGATAAGGCGGAGGCGATGAAGTCTCTCGAAGTGGAGGTGTCGTGGACGGATGATGATGCCGCTGAGGTATGTCTTGGTGGACTCTGCAATCCTCACGTTGTCGCTGACCGTCCTGCTGCCCCATTCAGACGCTCTATGGGATCGTCACTTCGATTATATCGCGTTTCCGAGGGTTGGAGGTGCTCAAGTTGACGTCGCCATTTCGGTCCATCCAAACGCCCATTCCTGCCCCCCTCAGCTTGTTGTTGCTCCGTCCGCCTAGTCCGCCCTCGTCTACCCGGACGGCATCCTCGTCTACACCCTCGTCAGATTACGCTGCCACGTTCCGTGGTAGCTGGCTCCGGAAAGAATTCATTGCGTGTGGAATCGAGAAGGATTACGCAAAGACATGGACGAGACATTGTCCGTCCTTGTCCGACATTCAGTTCGACTTTTCGTGTTCGACGACGGACGCGGACGTGGAACTGTGCGGGGTGTGGTTCAGACGAAGAATGCCCCTGTCGTTGCCGTTGATGACGTGAGTCTACGCGACCGAGGACGCTTGCAGCGTACCCTTTGTTCACTTATTTTTATCGGTTATGGTCGAACATGCCACGCGTAGGGGCGACAAATCGAGGACGAGGATGTATAGATAGTTGGTTGTACAGTGTCACATAGGATAGTTGCGCCAAGTTGGCCAACGGACTGCTTTGCCGAGTCGGAGGTTTAATTTGGCCGACCGGGTTTGCGTTTGTTTACCTAGTAGTCGGCCAATACGCTTCGACCTGAACTTGCGCGTGGTACGACATCGACGTCGTCCATGTCGACAATCGACCCAGGGTCACAACAACGCACCTACAGAGCAGCCCGCGCAAATGGTCACCTCGAAGGCGGTAGCTCAGCTCGCCGTGCCCACCATGCCAACAAGCGTTGGGTCGCGGACGGCGTTACCGGACGAACCGGTCCAAGCACCTCGCAAGCTGGCAGCGACTCCGAGCGTTGGGAGAGAGGCGGTCACAGAGGTGGTGGAAGAGCGAGGGCACGCGGCGGTCGTGGAAAATTCCCCAACGCCTCGGTCACTTTTCGTCGCAATGGCGCACTCGACGGGGGTGCTACAGGAAGCGAGGGTGAGCACAGTGAGATGGAGGAGGAACATCAAGTCGAAGAGTTCGATTCGGACGAGCCAGACACGCCAGAGGAAGGCGAAAATTTTTGGCAAGAGGTGCGTCGTAAATATAGTTTCTCGTGACTACGCTCTCCATGCTCTCTTGTCTAGCTGGTCAAGGCCCGTGAGCTCGAGCGCAAAAAAGCCATCGCAGAAGGCAAGATGGATGATCCACTCAAACCCAAACGTCTCGAGGATGCGATCACAATGGTTGGCACATGTATAGATATGTGTCCTCGCTTTGAACGATACCGACGTGAACGCGAGAACAACCTATTCGAATGGGAAATGGTGCGGACTCTTGTCTTTGTGATGTGTGCAACCCCGAGCATCCTTCTCGTAGATCTCAGGTACCAAGAAGGTTGACCACAAACGAGCCGTCAAGGCGTATGAACGCGCTGCTGGGGATAAGACACTACCATCAGACCTTCGACCTCCGCATGTCCTCAAGGTGCATCCTCTTCCTCAAAACCAGTTGTATCCTATCGTTAATTGCATCTTCTCAGCGCACTCTTGACTATCTCTTTCACGAACTGTTACCACACGGCGGATTTTCGGAAACATTCAATTTCATCCGGGACCGCTCGAGAGCAGTGCGAAACGACTTCACCATGCAGCATGAGATGGGTTCCATCGCGATCCAATGTCATGACCGATGCGCTCGGTTCCATGTTTTGGCCCTTCATATTGAGCGCGACCGCCCGGGGTTCTCTATTGCCATGGAGGAGCAGCAGCTGATGAACAGTGAGCATATTTGACTCCCTTTTGACACGTATGACAGATGCCCGCGCAGCTCTACAGAGCTTGAAGGAGTTCTACCTCGATCAGCGCGGCCATTATCAATCGCCGACTGAGCTAGAAATGCGCGTTTACCATCGTCTCGTTCATATCCGCGACCAAAAAGAGCGTCATGATGACATTCCTCAGGCTCTACTCGATCATCCCGTATTTAAACTGACCACAAAATTTCGTGCTCGCGTTCAGGTCAAGAGCGCTCCTATTACCAAAACCTCCTCTCTTGTTGTTGATGCGGAGGCAATGCATATATTCGCCGAGCTAGCTGATGTCCTACGCCGTGAAGGCAATGTCGTCATGACTTACCTTGTCGCATGTATCCTTGAACGACACTTTGGCAAGGACACCATCGAGGACATCGAGTCAATAAGAGGCGACCTCTCTTTTTCTGATATCATTGACGGGTACACTGGAATGGACTCTCAGGAGCAAGATACAGGCATTGATATCTTCGTATTGGACGAAACCAAGGATCAAGCTGAGCCTCCCACCCATACCCTCCCTCAATCTCCGAAGCCGTTGCAGCCAAGCGGGTCTCAGTGGCTAACTGATACCTTTGGCCCCAAACCGACACAATCGGCTTTCTTAAAGTCTGATACATCCGATAGGCTGTCTCAGCCTTCTGCACCGCAGCCAGAATCGGCTTTCTCAAACTTGAAGACGATTCCAAACGCATTTGGTACAGCTTCCTTTGGCACACAGAGTACATTCACGAATGTGGAGTCCACCGCTCCACCAACCTCTACCTTGGAGCAAATCGAAAGTGACAATTCAGGACCAGTACCCAGCCCACTTCCTCACAGAGTCACAGGTGTGTTCATAACGTTGACTAAATTCACGCGTCACTCAAGTTCCGTGCATCAGAAACCTCCAACTCACTGCTCAGTATATCGACGTCTTCTATTCCAACCTTTCCTCCTCTTCCTCCGACGCCAGCCGCGACTCAACCGACGATATTCACCGCTGAGCAGCCACCACAAGCGGCCGCGTTATTCCCACAACCGGTCAACGGATTTACTCTTGGTGCAGCTCAGAAATCGGTGTTTGGCTCAGAAATATCTCCTGCGAAATCACTCAACCCCTTAGCGCGAACCTTTATTCCTAAACCAAATTCCGTTACATCCACTGGTGTCAGCGGGTTTGGCACATCCGTCCCGTCTGTATTCGGCATCCCACCGCCGAACAGTTTACGTTCTTCTATTGAGAGCCGCGAACATAGTGTCCCTACCCCCATCTTGAAGGAATCTTCAGTCCCCTTATTTCAACAACCCACTGGAGCGCAATCCATTTCCGGTGCAGTTGTGTCGGAAATGACCTTTATGTCCTCTCCACCTTCTATGGACTCGATATCTTTGGAAGTTGCGATGGATCAGATACCACCTCCGCGACCGCCGCCTCTTAATCGACGTCAGCCAATCTCACTTCCCCCGACGCCCACTGCAACTATATTCATCCCTTCAACCCACCCTGAATCACGAAAGTCTAGCTTGAAGAACTTACAAACGACGTCCCTTTCGGCTGTTCCGGCTGAAATATTAAGTCCTCTCGTTCTCCATTCACCCGTCTCAAGGTCCTCGATACCGAGCTTACTTCGACGAGAATCCACCCAATCTCCTCTGAAAGCTGTCGTCAACGCTGCAGACATTGAAGCGGAAGCTGATGCCTCAGTCGAAAAACTGAACACGTCACTCGTCTCTGGGCCACCCCCAGCAGAGAGACCTAGTTTGGACATCATGAAAGCGACAGCACTCCATTTTGCACGTCGGGGTTGGCTTGTGAAGGAAGCGTTCTGCAGGTGGCGGCAGCGACTGGACGACCAGGTCAAGTGGATCGAGGCATGCAGACGTAGCGCACGTTACAAGGAGAAGG
This sequence comes from Tylopilus cervinicoccineus, assembly GCA_038094635.1. Taxonomy (NCBI): domain Eukaryota; kingdom Fungi; phylum Basidiomycota; class Agaricomycetes; order Boletales; family Boletaceae; genus Tylopilus; species Tylopilus cervinicoccineus. The sequence continues at coordinate 43,373 of JBBPUK010000002.1, read as the reverse complement.
CACAAGCTGGGCGCCTGTCGCGCAGCGTGGGTCCTCACACGCCAAACGATCGCACATATCGAAAAATGCCATCCGAGACGGGTGTGCCATTGAAGAAGCGCCTGCGCGAGCGTTTGTCGGGGGAATATCGACCTCCAACAAATGACGAAGAACTCGCGAAACGGTTTGAAAAGGTGATATATTGCAATCAGGTCATCGACGACCGTTGGCTCAATGCTTGGTCAGAATCACGGGGACCATGCGCGTCGATGGGCACGTGGGTCATTTCTGAGTGTACTTAAGGACTTTTTCAAATCGACAGGCAGACCGCTGCCTGACAACTGGTCTGCGTGGCTGTCGCTCAATCAAGAGAGCGATGGAACGGCTATCTGGCTGGAGCAAAAGTTCAACGTGCCAGATTCGGGAGTCTGGAAAGATGAGAATGTGTTCCATATACCAGTCTCGGAAGACCATGTCGAGTTGGCGCGTTCGTTTCCTGGCGTCGTCATATTCGAACGTACTCCCTTGACGGGCGTCACGGATATATTGGGAAGGTGGGATAGATCTGTTCTTGTCTCCTCGTGTTCTGAGTGGGAATTGCAGGAGATATCGCGTCTTAGAGGATTGCACCCGCCTGCGCGAAATCATCGATGCGCTTCCAGCGGACCGACACTACGTTCCATCGTTGCTATGCATTGCATGGACCAAACGAGATCCGGATTTGTCCAAGGACTTCGATAATATGGTCGGTTGTGTACCGAATCTGGCTTTCCTATGTTCATGTTTAATTCATCCACAGGCTGAATCGATGGTGATGGGCGGTACGCTGACCTCGATGCACGAGCTCTTGATATCTACGGCTGCTTTAGACATGGAGATCAAGTTGGAAGAGCTCATGCACGCCATTCCATTTGATCTCGAAGGTCAGCTTGTGAAACGTATTTCTTTGAATGGTGGGTAATAGTCGCAGACTCGATAATTTGGTCGTTCACACACGCACCATTTACAGATCTGTTCAAAATGTGGGAACACCGATGGGAGGAGACAATGATGGGGTGGCTCAGTAACTGTATTGTTTACGGGGAATGTGAGTGAGTTCCATGCATGAACGGTACTCATCGGCTGATCACACTTGCGCACAGTTAACTGGGACCTTTATGCAAAATTGCTGGACGGCTGCATACGCATTTTGATTCGTATCATCGATTCTGTGACTGGTTTATTACGGGATGATAGTTTCCCAAGTGATCTTCCCCACTTACAATTGGTCAAGAACATGGACTCTGAGTAAGTCGTCTCTTCTGCGCAAACAGCGATACTGAGGGTATTGTAGCACAACTTTTGATATGGTCCTTGACTGGCTGCAGGCTCTTCCGAGGACCGAGTTTACGACCTCGTTGATGAGTGACATCAGGGCACATCAAAACCTTGGCCGAGGTAAGTGTTCATACGGCTGGTTCTGGGCAGGACACTCATCACCTCCAGATTTCCCGACGATGACTTTTCTGTCGCAGCTGTATACACTAGCACGTTCTATTGCAACGCACGTCGCGGACGCCCATCCAGAGGACCTTCGCTTTGTCTCTCGATCAGGGTTGGATAAGACGTCAGAAGATGTTCAGGAGTTGAAAGTAACATTCGAAGAGGAGATGAGATCCTATCATATCTCCAAGCTGAAACCTTTGAAACGACTTGCATCGTTTGCTGAGACGCGCTCGAGCCGGTGCGTCGCATCAATCTCATCCAGTGTCATTACTCACCGGGTCGGTTTTCTAGGACTTCCACGCCGAGGTCAAAGAAGCAGCGGCTATCACTATCCAATGGGTCTCCCACAGACGAGGAGACGAGTTTGCCTGGCAGCCCGCCCTCGCCCTCCAGTATTGTGACGTCCGTCCCGTCGGAGCCAGCTCAACAGCCGATCGTCACCTCCGCCATGTTACGCTCCTTGACCAAAGACATTCGCGCCAAGTATGGCACTGCACCAGCCGACATTCTTTCTGCTTCTCGATCGTGATATTTTTTATTAAAGCATGAACGCCGTTTTTTGCATATCATGTAGTTGTCCAGTCTAGCTGCTGTATTGTGTACTCATATTGGTGCTAATCCTAATATGTTACCGTTTATGGTATCGGGTTACATCGTCCTTGACCACCAACTCAGCAGTGTACGATGAGTGCGTCCACGAGTTCTCTACCGAGAAAGCCCACTGTCATCATCACGATCGGGATGGCGGGCGCGGGCAAGTCGACGTTTGTACAGCGCCTGAATTCCCATCTACACACCATGGACCCCTCGCGGCCGCCGTACATCCTGAATCTCGATCCTGCAGTAGCTCATGTCCCATTTGAGCCGAACATTGACATCCGCGATACCGTGGACTACAAACAGGTCATGAAGCAGTGTGTGTCGCCGTTTCCTCTAGGTGATCCTTTTTTTCATGTGGCCAACGACGTCGTCGGCAAAGGTATAATCTGGGACCCAACGGTGGGATCTTGACTGCGCTGAACCTGTTTACGACCAAGTTTGATCAAGTGCTGGAGTTGGTGGAGAAACGCGCCGAGACCGTCGAGTACGTTCGTCCCCCCTTTTTTTTCTTATTGTTTTCTCTCACGAATCGATTTAGCCATGTTATACTCGACACGCCAGGACAGATTGAGATCTTTACCTGGTCTGCATCGGGGGCCATTATTACCGACGCCGTCGCATCCTCATTTCCGACTGTTGTGGCGTACATCATCGACACCCCGCGGACGACAGCACCCGCGACGTTTATGTCCAACATGTTGTACGCCTGCAGGTCCGTCGTCTTTCTTAATTGCCAGGCTCTCGAGGCATATTTGCCGTGGGGCTGATCATTTAGTATCTTATACAAGACGAAACTACCGTTTGTGCTGGTGTTCAACAAGACGGACGTGGCGTCGCACGAGTTTGCGATCGAGTGGATGCAAGATTTTGAAGCGTTTCAGGCTGCGTTGGCATCGCACTCGGGATCGCGGGATGCTGACGGTGAGCCGACGTACATGAACAGTCTGATGAACAGCATGAGCTTGGTGTTGGACGAGTTTTACAAGCATCTCAAGGTGGGTTATACTTTTCGAGGTCACATGAGATTCACGGTATCGTTTTAGGCTGTGGGTGTTTCCAGCATGACAGGTGACGGAATGGATGCGTTCCTCAATGCCGTGGAAGAGTCCAGGGATACGTACGAGAAGTGAGTTTTTTTTCTTCGGTCCTTTTCTGCGGGCGGGGCCCAGTCTGCATGCGAGATTGCGTGATTCATGTATCGGCTGGATCTAGGGACTATCTTCCTGAACTTGCGCGCGCCCGCACTGCCCGCGAGAAATCGCTGCAAGACGTTAAAGAGGCGTCGTTGAGTCGGTTCATGGGTGACCTTGCCGTGGATCGTGCCAGGAATCCCGAGGGTGCGTTGAATGACGGGTGGGAATCAGAGGAGGAAAACGGGGAGGACGATGGGCTGGACGTTGACATTATCGATCGCAGTGCGCCGTTTGACCGTACTTTTCGGACGTGCTGACCTGGCGATAGGCGAGGAACTGTGGCCGGGGCGGTACATTGATGTCACGCAGATGCGCCGGTCTGAGGGACAGGTGGACTGGCCGAGACCAGGGTGAGGTACGCGCGAGGTAAAACGAGTGGGCAGGTCTGGGAAGGCTTTCTATGACAACGAGGACAAGTTTTGGATGTGAGACGCGAGCGGGGCGAGGAGGAGTGCTGTGGCAGTGATGAGACGTCAAGCTAGTTCGGCTTATTACAAGTACGCGACCTTGGTACCAAACGTCCACCATCTCCTCTCCTCTCCGCGTCCCTTTGTTCTGAACGTATGGATCGGTATGCGACTCGTGCGTCGTCCAAGACGCTGCTGACATCTCTCCTCGATCGTCCCTCAGCTACGCCAAGATCGAAAAAGTCGGTGCGTACGCAGTGCGCCTGTACACGCGCTCTCGTGGATGACAGCCTCCGTGTGCACCGTGCAGGCGAAGGTGTGCTCGCGCTGATCGCTCCGTGTCACCTCACTGATGTGGTGCCCGGGTGACCTCTCGCGGTCGCGCCACGCGCAGGAACATACGGCGTCGTGTACAAGGCGAGGGACGTCACCACCAACCAGATCGTCGCACTCAAGAAGATTCGGCTCGAAGCAGAAGACGAGGGCGTCCCAAGCACCGCCATCCGCGAGATCAGTTTGTTGAAGGAGCTCAAGGACGACAACATCGTCAGGTACGTCAGTCGCACGCGCCCTCCGATATCACGTTGCACGGGCGTGCTCAGCGTGCGCCGGGTGCAGGTTGTTGGACATCGTGCATGCGGACCAGAAGCTCTATCTCGTATTCGAGTTTCTGGACGTCGACCTGAAGCGCTATATGGAACACGCCAATACGAATGGTACGCCGATGTCGATCGATATATGCAAGGTGGGTCGTGTCGTCGTCGTCGTCGTCGTCGACCCGGAGGCGCGCATGCTGTGTGTGGCAGCCCTTGGGGCGATGCTACAATGAACGCGTGAACAAGTGGAAATGGATCTCCCTTTGTCCATTCCTTTGATGGTCACGACGCGGTGCTGCGTCCCTGTTCCGCGTCCCTTGTGTGGGTCAGCGCCCTGCATTGATATCACCAGCCATGGTGACAACGGGGCTACGCGCCTGATCACGTGCCATGTCTTTGGAGGCTGACCCTTGGGTGGTAGAAATTCACTCATCAACTCAGTTCGGGGCTGCTTTATTGTCACTCCCACAGGATCCTCCATCGCGATCTCAAGCCTCAAAACCTGCTGATCGACAAGCGCAACAACCTCAAGCTTGCAGATTTCGGCCTGGCGAGGGCGTTTGGCATTCCCATGAGAACTTATACCCACGAGGCGGGTGGCGCAAGTCTGTGCTATGGACAACGTAGTTGACGCACGGTCTAGGTCGTCACGCTTTGGTACCGGGCTCCTGAAGTCCTGCTCGGGTCGAGGCACTACTCGACTGCAATCGACATGTGGTCGGTAGGATGCATATTCGCGGAAATGGTCATGAGAGGAAACCCACTGTTTCCCGGCGACTCTGAGATTGACCAGATCTTCAAAATATTCAGGTGGGTCTCGGACGGTGCGGGTGGCTCTGTGTGTTGCTGAGAGGGACACAAGAATTCTGGGAACGCCCAACGAGCAAATCTGGCCCGGTGTCAGCCAGCTGCCAGATTACAAGGAGACGTTCCCCCAGTGGACGCGACAAGACTTGCGCAACATCGTGCCCGACCTGGACGACATGGGCATCGATTTGCTGTCGGTGCGTGGTCGAATGGACGGTCGGCACCGGTGCTCATGCGTTCTGGTAGCGGACGCTGACATACGACACGTCCAAGCGCATTTCCGGTGAGTGGCCTTTTATTGGCGCGGCGGGGGTGTTGCTGAGCGGACGCAGCGAAACGTGTGATGGTGCATCCGTGGTTTGCAGACTGTACATTAGAGTAGCACGTGATGTAGTGTCGGCGCGGGCGGGCCGAGGTGTTTCCATGAATGGACGGTTCTCCGGAGTGATAAAGGGCCAGCGAGTCACAGCGCCGTCGCTCTCTCTCCTCTGCCATGGACGACGACGTGCTGTATCTGGGGACACGCCTCGCCGCACAAGTCACCGGCACGTCTCTCTCTCCTCCCCGCTCTGTCCGCTCACTCGTCCCCAGGAATCGCCCTCCACATCGACGGGTGCGGCGACAAGCCCCCACACCGCCTCTCCTTTTACCGCACCCGCTCCGCCTGCGTCAACATCGGCCGCAAATCGACCTCCGATGTGAGGTCGATGCGGCGGGAAAACGACGATAACAACGTCGTATTCGCCTGCCAGGTCGTCAGCGCGAGGCACGCCAAGCTCGTCCTCTCAGACAGCGGCCAGGTTGCGTGCGCCCTCCCCCGTGCCCCCCAGCGCTAACCGATTGCGCCGACAGGTATACATCGTAGATCTCCATTCACGCCACGGCACCCACCTCGCAAGGCGTGGCGACTCGGCGCCCAGGACACTCCAGCCAGAAGTCGAAACCCTGCTTGCCGATGGCGACGTGCTCACTTTTGGCAAGGTCGTCGGCGCCGGCTCATATCATGTCACCCCTGTCACCGTCCGCGTGGAGTTGCTGGCTGGCTTCTCCCCTTCTGAGCCTCCCGCAAACCGCACGCTCATCTCCTCCACGCCCGTCCTCGAGGCGAGGCCGCGTAAGCTCAGCACAGGCCGCTATGGGCTCATCACTCCTTCCGTCGTCGAGTCCGACTCGCCTAAATCTTCCTGCATATCCGTCTCGTCAGATGCCGCTTCTTCGCCCTCGGACCAAGAATCCGACGTGGAAGATGAACGCGCCTGCGTCCCTGTCGTCCTTCGCGATAGTGAGGGCAAGTCCTCGGTCAAGATCCCCACCTTCCGCAGTTTCGTCCGAGAGATGTGTCACACCACCATCCTGCACTCGCCCGCCATCTCAGACGTGGCGGATGAGATTTTGCTGGGATTCCCTAGCTCACCCCCCTCTGTTGATGTCGTCATACAGCCATCCCCGGTCGTCACCCCTCGACCATTATCAAAGTCACGCTCCCATTCGCCAATCGATGTGGCCATGTCTCCACCCTCCGAGGCACAGCAGTTGGACCCTGCTGTCGTCGGTGCTTGGCCATCCTCCCGACCCGAGTCCCCCCGCCGTTCATCGCTCGAAGTGGAGGCTGCGCAGTCAGAGGTCCCCTTGGCGCCTGAACTAGACCGTCAACCTGACCCTGTACCTGTTCAGTCTCCTCGACCTCAGACTAGAATTGCACCCCCTTGCCCAACTCGCCCAATCCACGAGATGATGCAATGCATGCAAGTGCAAACGCCCTTCTTTCTGGGCAGCGGGCCGTTCGGCAACTCCATTGCATCTGACTTTGGGCTCCCCTCGGTCCCGCATCCCCCTCTCCCCCCTCCTCCACCACATCGCATGCCTCCTTTCCATCCCCTCGACAAACTGGTGACAGAGCGCATCAAGTCTGAAATCAAAGTGTCATTCAAGGATGTCGAGGCATGTGATGTCCGCCGGTCCGCCAATATGTTACTAATGGGTCTGTTCTAGGACCGCATCACTGCTTTACAGGAGACCGTCAGCGATCTCAAATCACACCAAACCGTGACCGAAGAAGACGTGTTCGATCTCCAGAGCCACATCGAGATGCTTGAGCCCGACTCGGAGCGCTTACTCTGCCGTATCACCGGAGCAGAACGCAACATTGCGACCTTGTCCACGCTTCAAGGCCAGATGACTGCGCTGCAAAACCAAGTCACGATGGTCCGTGCTAGGGTGGACGCACCAGAGCTTAGACCTGCCGAGACCCGCATGGATGACATCAAGGCATGCGCGGACGCCTTGAACAGCCTCGTGTCTGGTAATGTTACATTCACTGGATCTTGTCGACCGCTGATGTGTGTGCCATGTCGTGTAGAAATGAAAGCACTCCGCGAAGACGTGGAGAAGCGGATAGAAGCCAAGATGGAGGCGATTCGGGGTGCGCGCGCAGAGGCATTGGATGCGTTGAAGGAGGTAGTTGCCGAAGCCGAGGTTGGATGTTTTTTTCCCTCTCGATGCTGGTTACGATCTGATGATCTGCATTCCAGTCTGTGAGATCTCCGAAACGGAAGCGCGAGGATAAAGAGGTGGAGGAAGAGACGTCCGAGGTCGTTGCTGCGGTGGAACAAATCACCTGCAGTCCGCCTGTTGACATGGACGACATGTTTCTGCCCGAGCTATCCGTTCCCCGAGCTCCCGTTTCCACTCCGGATCTTGCCACTTCTGTTCCCGTACTCGTTAACGAAGCGACCGTTGTTAATGTTCCCGCTCTGGAACCCACCCGGCCCAAAAAACGGGCTCGGACTGCTGTGTACACGGTCGCACAGACGGCAGCAGCGATGGCGATCGGTGCAGCTGCTACATGGTCCGCGTTGGCATTTTCTTGAAGAACCAAGCATTGATCAAAATCGTCCATGGCACTCGACAAGACGATCTGTTTTTCCTTGTTTGATTTAACCGTTGGTAGGATGACATTTCATCTTCATTTCTTTCTTCGCACCAGGTGTACGGATAGTTGTACCGCTGTGTAGTGATTACTTTTTCCCCTCTCATTTACTTTTTGTCTCGCGTCGTGGTTCAAGATGCGAACATGTACTATGTACCGGGTGATTGAGCAATGTATGCGATATGTATTCTTGTTTTTCACCACGGCATCACCACATGGACAATACAGTACGAGGAACATAATCTTGCATTGTCCGTCTGACTGAGTGATCCTACGTCTTCGCCAAACCACGATTCAAGGCTGTAGTTCATGGAATAAAGTCGAGTTGGGAACGACCTGAATCTCCTGAAGGCTGATGAAGCACTCCAGAAAATGAAAATGAAAATATAAATAAATAAATAAATAAGCGGGCCGCTCTCATCCCAAGAACTGCACATCGCGGATCACGTCCATCGCGAAAGAGGCTGCGAAGAAAGAACACGGGGTGGGACTGAACACTGTCATTCGATGGGCTATTTCGTAGCACTTTATCGTGTGCAAGAGTTTATAGCAGACACACGGCCATTTCTCTTCTCTCTCCTCGCGCAAGAATGCCATCCGATAGTAAATAGCTAGACAGCTGCCCCGGTTGTGATGGGCTCCGACGAAATTCCAATCCACATGAGAACGCCATGACTCGACGAGCTCGATCGCGCGACAAATGTCAACGTCCAAGCTGACACGACTGGCCAAGTACGCGAGCTGAGCTACTTCGTTCTCGTGCCAGATTTGCGTCCGGTTTGATGTTTGCCTTTGCCAGGAGAAGAAGAGCGGTGTATCCGCTCTCGTACAAAGAGCATCACCCGCGAGCTACGCATCAGCGAGAGTGCCACAGACGCTGCATGCTGCGTCTTCCTTGGCAGGGAACGGCCGAGTGGTCCAAGGCACCAAGAGAGCAGACTGCGCTCGGTGTGGTTATCGTTCAGGTGAGATGCAAACGCGGCACATGGCAACTCGGTGAAATGATGGGTGAACCTGCGATGGCCCTGGCACTCGACAAGGTCAACAGGACGAGCAAGCATCTGGACATGACATGGGATCGGCTGAAAGAACACGGCGTACGATGCGATTTCCTCCCGAGGACCAACGTGAGAGGATGATAAGTGCTGGACTCCTCGTAGTCTGAAGGATACGCAGTTCCTGAGTGTCGTTGAAATGTGAATTGAGCGCGCTCGTGGATTATCGCGTTGACCTCCTCCGTTCGGTGTTCTGGCAGCGATTCAGACACAGAGGCGATGAAATTCTGCACCTCGGCTTTACGGTTTCGTCAGTGGCCAGGGACCTATGTATACCACCACTTCGCAAGAGGGACCCCTTGGCGGTTAACACTTTTTGCGCACAGATGAAGAGAATGCATGAGAACGCTGTTTCGGTCTATCACACGAGAAGAACTAGCAGTATACCTGACGTCCTGGGCACAAGTTTGGTCGACGTCACGTGTGTGAAGGGATCCTAGCGAGTGGGTGTCGTCACGGTGAGCTGAGGACCAGTCTACCAACACCCTTCCCATACACTCCAAATGTCTGCACTACCATCTCCTCAATCCACCCCCTCTCCAGACCCCTCTGCTCGGACTCTGCCAGAAGAGGGCCAGCCATGGCAGTACAGGGACTGCATGTCATGTAGAGCCATCGGGACAGGTGCACTGGGGTTGACAGGTGTGTACGCGCTACGGATGGCGCGTCCGCAAGCACCAGGAAGCGTCTTTGGGAAAATAATGATGGCTGGGGTTGGCGTCGGCAAGTCATTCGTTCATCCCCAGCGCTCATGGTTGTGTCCACCCTATGCTGACCCGCCCCCCCGCCCCCCCCCTCTCTTTCTCACAGGATTTCTGGCTGGCAGTGTAGTGAGATGGAACATGACCCCGACAGAAATGCTGGGGACGCTTTACCGATCCGTTTCGTGACTCTCCCGCGGGTAGCCCCTTGGGATGTAGGCACGTCTCGCACCGTTTGTGACCTACCCACCCCCGGGAGTGCAATCAACGTGCATTCACCATGCGGCCGCACACGCTCTGAATCGACGTGTACTGTCGTGATAGGGATAGGTTGCTGTTGAGCCCGCCACCCCCCGTCCCCCCCTCCTCAGCCCTCCTCGTCACGCGAGACGATGGCTGGTCCTCTCCCCTGATTCCACTCCCCGCCTTGCGAACGTGAGCAGTATCGTGGGATGACTCGGTGCTCGTAGCATGTGTCGGCCGCTGTTCTGGATATATATATATATATATATCAGGCCGTCCGTCCATCAGGAGTATCATTGGGGGACATGCGGCTGAACATGTGTCCTCTGCGTCCTGGTCACGTCTGTAACACTAGTCGTAATTGAGTCGATCTCATCCTCCAGACTGAGGATAAATCAAAGTGTTTTTGCTGCGCCCCTTGTTCGAAGAATGGCCAACATGAGTGATTGTCAACAGAATATCCCAAATATGCACCTCCACAAGACAGAAGTCGTTTCGAAGAACAAGGTGGTATAAACGTATGCTACTCAGAGAGTAACTCGGATATGGTGTAACGGCTAACATGGCTGTCTTTCAGGAAAGAAAAAAAGTTCCCGATCACAGCAGCCCCGGGTTCGACTCCCGGTATCCGAACATTTTTTTGCTAGTGATTTTTGTGCTCGAGTTTTTCAGCGCTTCAAAAGTTCTGAAAGCCCTGGATATCATAGGGCACATTTCACGCGCCGAGGGGACCCTAGTTTTTGGTTTGGTAACTTTCATTTTTGACTTTTGCCCAAGGAAGAGGTAATACATCAACATGAGTACGATAAGCGTCTGCACTCCCAGCAACACCGGTCGACGACACCCAATGCCACCCGTTTGGGTATAGATATTATACGATACCATATGTCTCCCGCTCTTGCGCCGACCAGGCAAATACGGGCAGGGGGTGTGCCTCTGTGTTGAACACCCAATCGTGGAGAGGAAGAGGATCTTCGTCCATGAACAAGAGGTAGAGATACTTGAGCGTCTCGGCTAAAAAGTAACTAGAAGAGGCGTGTAGTTGCGGACGCGTAAATAAGTACGGAAACGCACCTCGGCATCGAATCTATCGGGGTTGGATGTGTGGTGTGGACATCCTCGACGCTCGTGTACCCCGAGTCGGTCTTGGTGTAGCGTTCGATAGCTTGGAAGATGTGCCAGCCACGGTGGCGCCATTTCACGTTTCCGGTTGTTCGCCACAGGATATACAGCGATTCAACCGTCTGCGCACGTGAAAGACAATCCCCATCAACATGGTGAGCACACTACATGTGGGACCTCACACCACGTACCTCGGGTCGCAAGTAATATGCCGGGTTCTTGATCAAGTAATCCCTCCCAAACGTCTTCGCCTTGCCTTTACGTCGTCCAGGCCGCACCAATCCTTCTATTGTCACGTCTCCACGCAGCGGGCTCGTCCATGGTTTCATATCCCCCACGCCCGGCGGCGCACCCCCCGGTGCCCATCCAGCTACCCCTTTCCAGCGCCTGTCCGATGCATCTTGGTCTGCCTTCCATGCACGCACTGCATCCATCCATCGTATTGCGCCTTTTGAATCGACCTCCATCCACATGAGCTCAGGCCCCAACCCGGTCGGTTGATCCGCGTATGACAGATAACACGTCTGCGCCAGTCCTTCTGCTGCCCATAAATGCAAATCTGCTAGATTAAACTCGGCGAGGTTGTCGTAGGTGATGCGGTCCTTGGGCAACAGGTTCTCGGCAAGCGCAGTGACGTTGATGCCGAGGGTGTCCAGGTGGTTGAGGGGCAGGAGGTGCACGCCGAGGGCGAGGAGGCCAGGGAAGAAGCAAGCGAGATGCTCAAAGGCGTGGGATGGGGATACTCCGCGTTTCCATATTGATCCGTCGGTGACATAGAGGAGGTTACGTTCGGGAGTGAGAAACAGCAGGTTGTTGATGACGTACGAGGTGAATCGGAGGTCTGTGGACGGTCAGCGTCGTGTTGGTAGCTAAGCGAAAGACGGACACATTTCGAGATTAGGCTTGTCTGTCCGTGCGGTCAGTAGGAATTGTTTGAGAGTATATTCGTGCCCGCTGTCCGCAAGGCCACCGACGGAGAGATGGACGGCTAAGGGATAGTACGTCGACTGTTTGCATGGATGCGAAATGAGAGACCCACTGTCGGATGGAGCGCCCGTGCGCAGGTTCCACCGTGTGGGATACATTCCTCCCGACACGCTAAGGTTGGCGGCATACAACAGATTGGTGATCAAGGTCGCCTGTGGACTATATCAACTTCAAACCTGAGTGGAAACAGCATGCAAACACGAACATGATCTACGTGCTCCTTTTTCCCCGTAATCTTGCCAAGATATGCATATTCCATTTGGCAGGACGCTATTTCCGCCAGCACGCCAGCCGTAGACGTGAGATTGCGTCCCCTAAAAGAATGCGGGAGGATGGTCAGGATCCACATCAAAGCCAGAACATCAACGGAGCTGGCCTGTAGGTATCGACCGCAAAACCAGGGAATCCGCTGGTCGTATTGAACGCGGGTGCCAATTTACTTCCTAGTTCGTCTGCCTTGTCCCGCAGGAGATCATTACCGGATATCGCGTATGCAGCCAATAGTCCACCAAGATACCGAATGACCGTTTCGAAAAATGGAACATGATAATTCTGAACCACGATGTTGAATGGGACACCACGCGAGGAAAAAGGGAGGAAGGGACTCACGGACGGTAATGAAAAGTTGGTGTGACTGATGAGCGGCAATGCACGTGTAAACTCGTCCTGCAGATCCATGAGAAGCATCGTGTCGAGGGAGTCCACGGGGGTGACACCCCATCCGTTGAAGCTGGGGACACACGAGGTCAACGACGGAGAGGGACGCTCGACGTCGTGTGTCTGTGAGAAGAGGGCTCACTTGTCTATGCTCCCGTTGGACACGGGCAAGAGCTCGTCGTGCGGGAACGCATGCAGCTCGTAACCGTGGTAGGCATGCTGGAACGCCTCCTTGACCCGTGCTGCACGTTCGGCCCATATTTCGGGTGTTTCTGGTGGCCAGAAGAGTACGTTTTTGGATGGGAAAAAGACCTCGTCCCGTCGGAGCCAAGCAAAGTAGAGGGTGGAGAGGACGGCGGATATGGTGAGGGCGAGGAGGACATGGCGGAGGGTGATGCGACGGTGGAGGTGGAGGTGGAAGCGGAACGGGACGAGGGTCATGGGAAGAGGATGGAGCGAGCAGGCGCACGAGGCCCTGGCAGAGGGTGATGTGGTGGCGAGCAACGGCGGTCGGTTGGAAGGCGCAGATTACAACGTCATTTACGTTTCGTAGTCGAACAGTCACAAACTGGTTCAGCCGACTACCAACACACGAGCACTAGCTAGACACTGTCCACAAGACCACGACGACATCATCCACGCGTCTCGCTCACAGGTTGAGGCTCACGGGGGTGCAGCCCGCGTTGATCAGACCCTCCTGGCATCGGGCCCGCGTCAGTTGAGGGCGACGTTGGAGTGCGATCCAGTTCCTACCTGGACCACGTTGTCGCAACACGCCGCCTGCTGGTTACACACCGCTCCATTCCCAAGACCGAGCACGTTAATCGGGGTACAGAGGAGCCCGAGTTCACCCAAGATGGACCCGAGACCGAGGATACCGAGCAGCCCCGCATACTGCGGGTCGGTCGACTACAGGGCGGGCGTGTCAGACCATGGGCGTACAAGGTGGGCTGGCACGTACGTTGAAGAGCTGGTTGCAGCAACTCAGCTCGCCATTGTTGCATTGGTTGGTGGTGGTCGAGGTGGGGACAGCCCCCGCGATCTCGAGGAACGCGATGACCGAGACGACGACGGTAGACTTGAAAGCGCGAGCAAACATGGTCAGGTATGACAAGCAGAGAAGGCAAGCTGTGGACGACTAGGCCTGGCGAAGGGAGGACAGGTTATATACCGTCGTCTCGTTCCCAAGGGGTGGTCGTCCATGGAAAACGTCCAGTCAGGAAATGGCCGTACGCTGACTCGACGACGACGACACCGCGGCGTACGCGGATGAAGGAGACGCAAGCCCAAAGGAAAAGTTGGTCGCTCTTGATGCGATGCACGACTTGGCGACTGGGGCAACCAAGAACGCCCTTCTCCATCGGGATCAGGGCTCGTCACCTCGGGCTTGACATGGGCTCAGAAACGGTATGTGGGATGCCCCGACCAGTGCGCAACACCTCTGACGATCGTATAGACACTCGCCGACGAGCGCGACCACGACGACCATCATCGGCGTCGCACCCGCTTTTGCGCGGAATCGGTCCCTCGCCGTCCTCTGCCACGTCACCCAGCATGGGCCGTCTTCTTTGCTCGTTGGAAATCGCCCTCCCATGATTGCCAGCCTCTCCTGCAGCGTGCACTTCCAACACCAGTGTTTGGCTCAAAGAGCGCCTATTTAATCGCGTGCGTGGTCCCACCCACCTCCTTGCCAGAAACTGCAGTGTTCTGCCTGGGCGCATACCACGATGATCGGGCGACTGCCACCCGCGTTCCCCCCCAGAGCGAGCACGACGGATGTCTTCTTGATCGGGTGTGGAAACGATCTTTCACGTAGCACCCGAGAAGGACTGGCGACTCGGAGCCGACACGACGTGTTCAGTGTGGTTTTGCTTCGCCTGTGCGTGCTCTGCAGACCTTGTCCGCTCCATTAGGTCGAGTAGGGACAGTGCCTACTAACGCGGCGTCTATCGTCTCTACATTAGCTTCGTTTAGAGAACGCGCCCCAAAAGATACGCTCGTACCGACAGCTAACTGCACACATGGCGCGAAAATGCAAGTAAGAAGTCGCAAGCGCACTCTAGGACATGGCGTAACCCCAAATAAAGATGATCACGAGCGAGTTCACGGAAAGACGCGAGGCTACAATGGAAGACGCACGCTCTCCGATAGCGGGATCGATAGCAGATGCAAACGTAAAACGCCACGCAGCTTGCCAGACACCACCGCAAATAGGTGGCCACCTCCGTCCAAAAAATAGAAACGAAGAGAAAGACAGGTACGCGTTCCATGACACACACGCATGCTACCAAATGTGCAGACGAAATTGACTGCATCCAAAATGATTTGTATAACCTGTGAGTCCGACCGTCCGACGGGTAGGAAGGCAGTGGCACCGTAGTAGGCTTCCGCGAGTGGTTCAAGACCCTGCAGGGTTGTACCAAGGAGGGTGCGGTAGACCGTCTTCTTGCGCGGTCTGAAGCAGTCGATCCAGCCATTGCACGCTCAACTGCATTTCCTCGACTTCATGTCCGGTGACTCGGCGGTGAGACTACATGTGCGCGCCAGATATTGATGTCTCTAAAACGACATGTCGCGAGACAAAGACTTTTCCTCGGACCGTCGATACCGAGAGCCATAGAGTGCTAATTCCGACCGGAATACGTGAAAATGAAATCCCGAGCATGATGAACGGCTAGTAGGTCGTACTGGCATGTCGTATTAGCTGAAGTATCAAGAGTCAAAGTACCGTGAGTTTGAGGAGGAATGGTTTCTACTTGCACGAGCGAAATGTGAGTGAAGGTACGCGCAACATTGATCATACAGACCATGGGTAGGACCACACTAAGAGTACCGACATCCAAACTGCTTATGAGTTGACAGACGACATACTGCTGCCATACACCGGTCGAGGGAACGGTAACGCCATAGTTGCGGCTAACTTGAACAAAGTCGGTGGTGCTGTGGCATATGCGAGGAAAGATACAATGGGGTCTCATCGTACGGTGACAACAAAAAAGAGATGATACCAGGCGTGGAAGCCATCTACGAGGAGAATGTTGGAAACCTGATCTGTATCACATTACAGCTAGATGATTGTCAGTGCGATCCTGAGCCAAAGGTCTTGACCCAGGGTCCCACGTGACACGAGAGACGCGGTCTGTCACAGTCACGCTGTCACGCGTGTCCCATTTGCCATGCCCCGTGCCGGACCATCGCAGTACCGCTCACAGCGCGCGCGCGGACGAAGAGAAGACGACGATGACGGCGACCACGACAGCCAAAGTATCGATCCAGACGATGACATGGACGTCGACGCTATGCAGAGACACGCCGACGACGGTGACGATGTGAGTCTGAGACGTTCGTCGTGGCGAACCCATCGCTCACCTGCGTCGCTAGCACCTTGAAAAAAAAGCTCGTGATCTAGTTCGTCTCGCACTCTTCTCAGAGCATAAACGCGTCCCTTTGCGTCGCGAGGACGTCAACAAGAAAGGTCTACCTCCGTCTCAACTCATCCATCCCTGCTCAAGTCACACCTAGTCCTTGGCTCGCACACCCGCTCATTCAATGCTGTATTACTCAAGGCACAGGTCATACTGCGTAAAACGTTTGCCATGGAGCTCGTCGAACTCCAGGCACGTCACTATCGTGACCAAGATCCCGCAGAGGATCTCCAAAACACCACCGGTGTCAAGAAAAAAGGTTCCCCTTGCTCAGTCCCATCATTCTCGTTCTAATCACTCGGCCCCTCAGCAACCGCGACAGGTTCCAAAATGTACATCCTCCGCTCAATCTTGGACACCGCCATCATCGAACAAGCCGGGTTGTCTGACGAACGTCTTCTCGAGGAGGAACTTGCCGAGGGTCCCGACAACGATGACGACGACGATATGCCCCGTAGCTATGGCAGCATCATTGCCTGGAGCACTGCCGATCAACTCGCGGCGCTAGGTCTACTTCACGTCATCCTTGCGCTCATCCTGGCCAGTGGTCGGGGCATGTCCGAGTGTACGTTACATCCCCTTGCTCGATCTTTGCTGACCGCAGATATGCTACCGCTGTGCCATCGTTCAGTGGACCTCAAAGCCAACCTAAAACGCCTCCGCATCACGCCAAGTGCCACTATCCCCTCCAACGCCCAATCTGTTCACCGTTCCATGTCCACCGACACCTTTCTCCAACACCTTGTTCGACAGGGCTACCTCGACCGTGTTCGTCTCGGTGATGCCAAATCCACGACGGGAAAACGTCGTGGGCGGGTCTCCGCCACACAAGGAAACGGGAATACCGAGGAGAACCCGCAGGTATACGAGTGGCGGTGGGGAAGTCGGGCTCACAGCGAAGTGGGGGAACTGGCAGTGGCGAGTTTCGTTGCCGAGTTTATGGTTGAGCGGACGAGGATGGCGGATGCGGAAGAAGAAGAGGGCGGCCGTCGACGAGGGAAACAAAGGCAAAAGGAGGGGGGATTGGAGAAGCAGTTGGAGACGGTGGTCAAGGCGATCGAGAGAGCTGCCGGAGGGGACCTGACCGACGTCAAGTGATGTTCTACTCTACCAGAGTTTATATTGTAATCGACCCATTGGTGTCTCTCCACCTGCAAATTTACCCTGGAGTGGTCTCGGTTCCCCCTCACGGCTTGACAATGGCTCCTACGTCGGTACAGGGAGACTCGCTCCAGCATCTCCGATGGGTGTGCGCTACAATTGATGCGTCAGCACATCGGACGGTCCGGTGAGGCGGCGTGGGCTGGCTTAGTGATCCCACTACTCTTGGACCACTACCACCACCATGCCTGTCGCAACGCCCTCTCTGCCCCTCAAACTCAACGGCTCGACACCAACATGGCGTCCCCTTCGTGCGAGAGATCTTCCGCGCCGCACAGAGTTCTCTTTCGACACGATGGAGGACGCGCTGGCTGCATTCGCACACGGCGAACCGATCATAGTCATGGACGACGAGTCGAGAGAAAATGAAGGCGACATCATCATGTCTGCAAGCAAATGTACGACAGAGGCGATGGCCTGGATCATCAGACACACGAGGTCTGCCCGGTCACAGGCGTTTCAAAAATCGTCGACTGACACGTCCCTACAGTGGGTACATCTGCATCGCTCTCCCAGGGAATCGCCTCGAAGAGCTCGACATTCCGATGATGGTTCCCCACAACCAAGAGAGACACCGCACGGCGTACACCGTCACTGTCGACTATAAACACGGTGCGTCGTCGCTTGTCGTGGGCAATGCCAGTGCCTAACGCCGGCGAAGGCACAACGACAGGTATATCTGCACACGACCGTGCGCTGACTGTCAGGAAGCTCGTCGATCGTTCTACTCTCGCTTCTGATTTCAGCCGACCTGGCCATATGGTTCCCCTGCGCGCACGCGACGGCGGTGTATTAGAGCGCAGAGGTCATACGGAATGTGGCATCGATCTGTGCATACTCACAAATCAGCCCGAAGGCGGGGTCTTGTGCGAACTCGTGAATGACGACGAGATGGGCACCATGGCTCGGCGGGACGATTGTAGAGCCTTCGCTGACCTGTGGGGCCTCAAAATGATTAGCGTAGAAATGCTCGCGCAGTATAGGAAATCTAATTATCCCTTAATATAGATAGACATACCCGCTAGAAGCAGGCTCGATAGCTCAATCTCAATGTACTATCCATAGAATTCAACCTGCCTGTATGGTTTAAAAGCGTCTGCCTGCCTTGAGCTTGAACTCCGAGGGAGATGCTCCAGGCAGCGTGCCCATATCCCATATGATATGGTCCTCTACAAGTTTCTCCCGAGTCAAGTAGCTCGAAGACGCAATAGATTTCCACCAACTATCCCGGGATGCTTCAGTGCAACACCTCCGCCACCAGTTCTAATATCTCCTTCGTATTCTTGCCCACATTCCGATCATCCTTGGCGACAGACTGCCATACTGGCCCATGATGCGGTTCAGCCGCAGCACATTGCTTGACAACATCCGCAACGTGGTCCTACACAACATTCAGCATCGAGCCTGCATCACCAGGAATCAGAGATCGCTCACCGCCGTTCCGTGCTGTCTCTCAAATTTAAGCCACCATGCCCAATGATCGCCCTGGCTCCTATCCTGCTCTGTCGCCACCGACCGCGAGAACCACTGCCTTGCCTTCTCCACCTTGCGCTCGGCCCAGAACAATCTCGCAACCGTGCACGTCACAATCGAGTTGTCCTTGGACTTTTTCAGCGCGTCCACCGACCGCGACTTGCGCGTTGGACGCGGTTCGGCCCAGATGGCCGTCGACCAGAGGATACCCGAAGTGGGACATTCTTGAAGACCGCGAGAGAGCATCGCCTTCGCTTGTGCGGCACCCCCAGATCGCTCTTCGACCCCAATAGATTCGGCCCATAGGATCTCGTTGGCAGGATTTACTAAGCGTCCCTTTTCCAGGATGGCGCGGGCTTTGATGCTTCTGCCGTCCAGCTCTTCGAGTTTGGCCGCGAGCACCCAGAGTGTGACTTCCTTGGGACACGCCTTCATCCCTACTGCATAGGATGCCCGGGCATCGGTGTAATTATTTTGTAATTGGTGGATCTGTCCTTGAATCATATATAATTTGGCAAACTTGGGGAACCTGGACAGTGCAATTGACACCGTCTCGAGGGCGACATCATAGTGGCCTTGCTGTCGCTCAAATACAGCAGATTTCATCCATATCTGATGTCGAAGGTTGAGCAAATGTCACTAGAGAAAACATAAACATGCCAAGTCTCACCCGCTCGGTATCGGCCACTGTTCGTGCACGTATGAGCAGCTCCCTCGCGACGCCCAATTCACCATTCTCCGCCTCTAGCTTAACCGCAGCAAGCCAAATCTGTTCGCTTTCGGGGTTGGCAATAAATGCCTTTTCGAGAACTTCGCGGGCAGCCGGTACATCCCCAGCCAGCCACTTTTCCTTCGCAGACATAAGCCATAGCACCTCCGCTTGCGGACAGTAATGCACAGCTTGTGTGAGGACTGCGTCAAGCGATTCACTGCGAGGTCATGATCAGCACGAGACCTGGATATCGAGGGGAAATATGTACTGAGTTCCATGTGCCTTCTCAAGGTCTGCTGCTTTCCGCCACAAGTTGCGTTTATCAGGGAATACCTTGAGCGCATATGCCAGGATGGCTCTGGACGTGCCCATCATCCCCCTCGCCTCTGCGCTCTCGGCATCCGCGACCCACGTGTCTAGTCGGTCCTCCTCTTCAACCTCCATGGCCACCGTGGCTTTGATGATCGCGTCGCACGTTCTCGGCGAACCCTCCGTTTCACACCGTTCTGCCTCTTTCAACCATTGTTCCCGCGTCAACAGTACTTGGTGACGTCGCAGCTCGCGCACACCCGCCTCAATCGTCCTATCGACAACGTCAAGTTCCCTGTTTCTCACCTCAACGAGTTTATCCGGGTCCGCATTTGCCTCCTGTTCGAGGAGACGGCCAGCAGCTATCCAGATCTCGTGGGATGTTGGAACAGACTTGCGGGCCTTGTTCAAGACTGCTTTTGCGCGCTCAGGCGTTTCAAGGCGGGCGAGCGCTAGCCACAGTTCGACAGAAAGAGGTATGACCTCAACGGCACGGGAAAGGAGGATACGCGCATCAGACGCAGATGTTTCCAGGTTGACTGTCTCTTTCCATAGTCGCACAGAGTTGGGAATGTTCTCGAGGGCTTGTGGAGGGTGAGGAATGGCATGATGGAGAGAGAAAAATAAGACACACCTTTTCGGAGCACTCGTTTCTTTGCTTTCACGTCCTGTTCCAGGTCAGCGGCGGCGAGCCATATCTTCACACTTTGCCCGACATGTTGTACTGCGTTTGCAAGGATAATCTTGGCGTCGTCGCGGTTCTGCAGCGAATATCAGCGCCCGACCAGCAACTACATCACTCGCACGCACGTGTAATCGAGCAGCTTCGAGCCACACATCTTCGCTCTTTGGACATTGTTCGCATCCAGCCTTGATAAGCTTGCGCGCAGTAACCATTCGACCAGCATGTTCCTCCAAACGTGCCGCGGCAATCCAGCCTGGCGCATGCTTTGGATTTGATTTCACAAGTGAGTCAAAGAGCATTCGTGCACGTTTAATGTCACCAATTTCAGCTTCGGACTTTATCACAACGCTATCCAACGACGTCAGGTAACCCTTGGGGTCTACCGAGGTAGCTAGTCCGGAGTTGGTGGATGTGCCCGAAATCTACAATGCACCAGACGTAAGCATGCTCCTGATCTCATTGGCGATGATACTCGCCTGGTCGAGTTTCAGGGATAGAATTTTATCCCGTGCCTGACCAATCTCCACGAAATTGGTCATTGTACCATCGGCTGCAGGCTCTCGCGTGTCGAGCGAACTTTCGTATTCCGTCTTTGTTCTGTCACCCACGATGACGCTGTCGGGGACGACAAAGGATCTTTCATCCTTTCTCCGTTTCTTGCGTGTGAGATTACCTACTTCCGGTATATTTTCCCATTCCTGATCGGTCACAACAGAAAGACCACGTTTCAGATCTGCAAACTGTTGCTGAATTTTCGGACGTTCTGCGCGGTGTTGCGCGAGCTCTGCGTTTTCACGTGCCTCCCTGGCAATGAAAAGTAGCAACCATGGAAGATCAGCAAGACACGAGCGAGGACGCATGAACGAACCGGAAAGCACACACCTGCGTGCCCGTCTTCGTGAGTCCATACTCCGGTCGACCGACTCATATATCTTGTCTGCTTCTTCGTCATCTTGTTCGTAGGTCGTGCCCGCAAAGAGCCCGTATTCGTTGTCTGGGTCCTGGAATTGCTCAGAGTCGACGTCAGGCTCCTCGCCCCGTCTGGCCTGCGCTTCGCTGTAACATGGCAGATTTATTGAATACACTACCAAGGGATGGAGAAAAAAATATAGACGTACGCTATAGCTTCTGCAGATGGACCCTCTCTTGCGGGACCGATATCTGAACGCGTCGTGAAACCAGAAGCACTGCGGCGCACGTCAGGCGACCAAAGGGCGGACCAGAGCAGTGTTGTACCTACCCACGACCGAGACCAGCGACATAGGACGCTGGCGCTGGCATAGACAAGAATGCCAGCTTGTTGTCTTTCTTTGCTGCCATGGTTGGTGACTGTCCACAACTTTGAGATCACAGACAAGAATTATGGGATGACTAATCAATATGCTCGCTCGGTTATTGCCGAGCGGGGTCTGAAATCGGCATCGAATGTTCGCATACAAAGTTTTTGATCATGAAAGAGTAGACGAAAACAGAGTAATGCAAACGTCCCGCCTACACCTCCTTGACCTTGACAGTACCGCGCAGCAGCCCAGTCTGGAAACGGACGCATCTGCTTAGATTCCAAAGCTCTCGTCACAGATCTGGAATGGGTACATACCCGGCGGGCAGCAATAAGACCAGCCTTTTGTCCAGGAACAGCGGAGCGGGCAATCGTCGAAGCTTTACCGATGTGTTGGTGGTTACCACCACCATGAGGGTGATCGACGGGGTTCATGGCAACACCACGAGTACGAGGCCAGCTAAAGGAGGGAAAGATCAGATTCACTATGGCACGTGTCACAGTTACGGCCTCTCGCACCTGTTGCGCTTAGCCTTGTACTTGTAGTATGCGCGACCAGCCTTGAGTAAAGGCTTATCGATACGTCCACCACCAGCAACGATCCCAACAGTCGCACGTGCACTTGCAGAGATCGTCTTTTTTGCACCGCTTGGAAGACGAACACGAGTCTTATGGTCTTCGGGAGAATGTCCGATAATAGTAGCATAGTTGCCAGATGTACGTGCGAGTGTACCACGGTCGCCTACTTTTTCTTCGATGTTGCAAATGATGGTACCTTCTGGGCATTGGCCTACAGGAAGAACATTGCCAACAGTGAGGGTGGCCTTCTTGCCGCAGTAAACGAAGGCGCCGGTGTGAAGACCTTCGGTGGCGATGAAAGTTTCTTGGCGAAGCTTGTAGCGATAAGGGTCGCGGAAGACGACACGTGCGAGTGGTGCCCCACTAAGCAACGCCAGTCTGAGTGGAGAACCCACTGAATGCAAATGCAAGCTCACCGGCCGGGATCGTGGATGATTTCTTTAACGATGCCACGGATGTATCCGTTGCGCTCAGCGTAGTCGAGAGTGCGAAGTTTAGCGGGTGCTTTGTTGTGGTGAGTGTGCGCTTTGAACTGGGGACGAAAGATATTGAGTGGTGGGCGAAAATGGTGAGGATTCACGACGTACGATAGCATGTGAGCGCCTCTGCGCCCTGATGACCCGACCCATCGTTTATCTGTGACGACGTTAGTTGCTTATCCAAGGGATGAATGACAGTAGGGTGGAGGAAGGGCACATCCAGACAGAGGCCAAACGATCCAGTGCGTGAAACGACCCATTTCGATCCCGATTTCGCGTGAATGTGATCCTCGAAAGATGGATGGCAACGACGCAGACTCGGGCATACTCACCTTGATGTCTTGGAGGGTCTGTTGCTGGCGTTGAGCGTCGAGCAGTCTGTTCGTGTCAGCTACGCGCCGGAAAGTTCAGTCGGAGAATGAACTCAACACTCACCCCTCGAACTCTGTATACACACCAGCGATTGTCGTGGCCAGCACTGCAGCACGGCAACGCGGGTGACACGGCGAGGCGGGGGCAGGTGTTTTGGAGTTGACCAAGGTAAACTACTCGCCACCTTGATCACCACCGGTAGATAATCGCACAGTGAAGACGCACAACCGAGTTCTTTGGATGCATACGAACGCGGTCGGTGTCCAGATAGCTAAGTGAGCCACAAAACACACCGTGAACCGTGTTTCCTGCCGGGACACACAGCCAAGCTGCCGTGTATGCCTGGCAACTAGAATCACGGTGAATTGTTCATTTACCTTTTCAAGTGATTACAAACATCCAATTCTGGCCGACGTATACGCACGACCGACGGCACGACGAACACCCATGGGGACGTGCCGCACGCGTACCCACTGACTGCTGCGGGCCACGTACTACTTCGGTCCGTACGGCGAAGACGGTCGGACTTCTCCATCCCATAAATATGTCGGCTCATCTGAGGCGTCTCGCAGGATATTTCTCAGACCGATAGCACATCAGCAGACTGCATAACCTTACCTCCACCATTCCATTCCAAACACGATGCTCGACATCATGAACCCACTTGGGAAGTTGTTGTTTGCTTCTGCAATCACATTTGGACTTTGGAAGTTATTCCAGTTCGTATATCATCAATTGACATCTCCCATACGCCACCTGCCTGGTCCAAAGGGAACGAGCTGGATTTATGGTAATCTGCGAGACATCTGGAATGCAGTATGTTGTCCTGTCGTCCTGATGGACTTTGACAACTAACCATAGTTTGTGTTCACCCCTAGGAAAGCTCTGTCCTCCATGAAGCATGGGTGAAACAGTACGGGAGTACACTGAAATACAAAGGTCTATTTTACGTGCGTGGCCTGTAAGCCCTCAACCACAATATCGAACGCGATGGTCTTTCCAGAGCAACCGACTATTCACTATGGACATGCGGGCCATCAGCCATGTCCTTACCCACAGCAATGACTACCAAAAACCTCCGCAAATCAGGTACAACATATCACAGCTCTTTGGAGAAGGTATTTTTTTCTCTATGTAACCTCCTGTTTGAAATGGACCGAGAATCATAGGTATTATCTTCGTCGAAGGTGCTCAGCATCGTCAGCAAGTGGGATTTCATTTTCGTCCTTGTCTTGGTCGATGCTTATGAACCCTTCTTCGGGCAGAGGCGCATCATGGTGACTAGATTCCTTGAAGAAAGCCTCGTTCATGTCATTGAATAGTCATTTAGAACCCTGCGTTTGGTCCCGCACAGGTTCGGGCGCTCACCAACATCTTCTTTGCAAAAGCTGTTCAGGCATGTAGTCTCTTGCTCGTCTCCACGATAATTACTTATCACATCCAACACAGCTCCGTGATGTCTTGTCATCTGAGATTGCCAAGGGTCCCACTGGAGCTATCACCGGTGCCCATATTGACGTCGTGCCATGGCTCAATAGGGTGACATTGGATGTCATTGGCCTCGCAGGTAAGTCATCGGTACATGTCTCCTGATGCGAGACCAAATGGATGCCCCCGATCACGCATAGGTTTTAATTACAACTTCGAGGCCCTTAACGCGAACCAGAAGCCCAATGAACTAAACCAAGCTTTCGCAACTATGTTTACCCCAGGCCAGACGATGAATATCTTCCCCATATTACAAGCGCGATTTCCTCTTCTGCGTTTCCTCGTCAGTACCAACATCCTGTTCACCCTTCGAGTCCATATTTATGCTTTGCGCGACAGCCCACCGAGCGTGCACAAAGAATTGATGACGCCCGACGCACTATGGCACGCATCGGAAGAGAATTGCTATCCGGTGCCAAAGCAGCAGCTGTTCAGGCGAGTGCAACAGAAAAGGGTGAGATCGAGAAGAATAGCCTGAATGGCCGGGATCTGTTATCACTGCTTGTCAAGGCGAACATGGCGACCGACATCCCCGAGGGACAGAGGTTGTGCGATGAAGATGTGTTGGCTCGTGCGTCTTCCCTGTCCGTGGTTTGATTATCAAACTGACAGATTCTTCTGTAGAGGTTCCTACGTTCCTCATTGCAGGTCACGAGACCACAAGGTATGGTAATGCATCTGAAGAAGCTGCAGACATGACGGTGGTGCAATAGCACGGCTACTGCATGGGCACTGTACGCGATAACGAACGCACCTGAAATTCAAATGAAGCTCAGGGAAGAACTGCTTTCTGTAGACACAGAAACTCCTTCCATGGACGAGCTCATGGCACTTCCTTACCTCGATGCGGTCGTAAGAGAGACTCTCCGTGTACACTCGCCTGTTCCAACCACGCAACGGATCGCAATGAAGGATGACGTGTTGCCCCTCGAGAAGCCATACACGGACAATAACGGTGTCGTCCACTATTCCATCAGGTATGCTGTCTCTAGTGAGAAAATCGATGGGGATACTACCCTCCCATTCAGCGTTCGCAAGGGCGACCCGATATTTGTTTCTATCCTGGCGATCAACCGATCCCAGGAATTGTGGGGACCCGATGCGCACGAGTTCAAGTACGTCACTTTTTGTGCGATGATTCCTTTCGTTCACTCCCATCTCCCATAACGAACCGTAGGCCAGAACGGTGGAAAAACATTCCGGAAACCGTCTCGCAGATTCCAGGTGTGTGGGGCCACCAGTTGACCTTCCTTGGTGGTCCTAGGGCATGTATTGGATACCGGTTCTCCCTCGTCGAGTAAGTCTACACACCAGTATGTCGAGCCGAGTTGTCCTGCTGAGCTTTGAATAAAGAATGAAGGCGCTTCTCTTTACACTCTTGCGCGCGTTTGAATTCGAGCTCGCCGTGCCCGCCAGCGAGGTCGGCAAAAGGTCGATAATCGTGCAGCGGCCCATTCTGCTGAATGATCCGAATCGCGGAGCTCAACTCCCGTTTTTGATCAGGCCGTATAAGCGGGTGTGAGGGCTAGGTTCCAGGTGTAGATGCGGACTGGGTCACGAATTATGGTTCTATAGGTGTATTATGTTTCACATCTGTTGATACCTGGGGTTATACGTACACTGCTGTTCAATCCTTTCGCGTAATTTTGTGCAGTTGCGACATTGCAGAACAAGTGCTGCAGTCCACTCTGATGCTACTATAACCTTGTCCATAAGTGAGGTAGTCTGGATGTCTGCTATGGTCATTATCCATGATGGCAAAAGTACCCTTTTGCATACTAAAAGTCCAAGCCCAGAGTGTCATATCCCATATGACTACAAGTCAACTCCAGTGCATTAGAATATGAACTCTGGAGTGTTCTCATCAAGAACACTATTCCAGAGTCCTGGACATTCTTTTAGAGGGGCAATATTATGACACAGTTGATGTCTAATGCAAATGCACTAGAAAAACTAAGTCAGTGCCAGTGAGCTAAGAATGCTAGAACTAATCTCTTTTAACTGTGGAGGGATGAATCAAATGGAGAAGAGAGGAAGGTCTCAGATTGCAATGGAAAGGCATCATGCTGACCTGGGGAGTTGTCCTAGCATATAGATTGCATAGAACATACTATGATACTACTACAGGTGAGGGCACTACTTATAATGTAGACAGGCCAGTGCACAGATCAAGTAACCAAATAGAGAAAGATACAGTAAGAACAATTGGAAAAGGGAATTGTGTTACAGTGTGATGGCACCTAATGCAAATGCACTAAAACAACTAGACAGAACAGCAACTGTCTCTGACGATAGGTGGCTCCTCTGAGCAGACCTGGACCTGTGGATAGCGACATAGTCAGCGCAGCTTCCAGATGGAGACTCTTTCTAGTCTCATAGATGCTAGCCTCGGCACTCCTATGTATGGATGACCTAGTGGTGGCATATACAACATGCAGCCCTTCCTATAAATGCTTAGCAATGGCAAAGTATGATCTCAAGAATAGTCCCTTTTACTGAGAGGGAAGAACTTCTAATGAGAATGTCAAGGTATCAAGGGTAGAGGTTACTCAGACAGTGGATAAGACAATCAGCTGTTCTAAGGAGGAGTTCTAGCATGTAGATTGCATAGAACAAGCTGAAGTACTACTACAGTGTGAGAGCCTTATTTATAGAATAGGCTCCCTATGCACGGACCAAGTATCAGGAAAGGGAATTGCTAAATAAGGAGAAAGTTCTACCAGTGGCCTGAAGACATATCAAAGAATAGAAAGGCTGCTGGTAATAGAATATAAGAATAGATTCCATTCACATACTGGAATAATGGAGGATCCCAGTTAGTAAGTATAGGGTCTTACTAGCAAGAAAGGGAAGATCTATAAGCTCCCTGTTTGTGCCAATGAACGCATAATGAAGATGGAAATGGAACATATCCTGGTCATGGAAGATATTGCATTAATGGAAGGGAAAGAGACGGCATAGTCCGTTGATAGAAGATGCAATGATAAAAAGGACCTAGGATGCAAGTGGTAGTATGTAACAGGAAGAGGAGAAGAAAAGCATATATGGGTGGGTTCACTAATTGACTTGTAACATTACCCCCTTCCTATCCTTAAGACTCCCTAGACTTGATAATATCAATCCTTCTAGTAATCAGTATGCTAGAGGCAACCAGGGATTCTGCAAAAACAAGAATGTTTGAGACGATGGCTTGGAAGGAGATTATTGTGGCAGAGGAATGCAAGTTGATGGGTGGACAGTCCTAAGACCTGGGGGATATCTTCAGGATGGATGGGAGGCTCTGATTTAGGAGGAGTCCAGAGGGCAGAAGCTTGTCTAGGAAGAGAGGTCCACTCATCTGGTCTAAGGACAAGTTCGAGAGGGATTCTACTCTAGTCTATCTGGTCAGGGTTCCAGGGTTGATCGAACAGATCTCTGAGGGGGCTAGTAGTGGTGAAGGGGATAAGTTCTCCAGTCTCCCAGTCAAGTTTCATAGAGTGAACAATGCGAGTCATAGTGGGTAGTCTTAGCAGCAGGGGGGAGGGGGAGAAGCAAGAGTTGTGGGGGGGGGAATGGGCTAGACGTGTTTGATGGTGCTCGAGTGAAAGTAGTGTGAGAGAATAGGAATGGCAATAACTAAAAGCAGGAAATGTAAAAGATGGACGAGAAGTAGAAAAACAATTTGGGGGGATATAGAGTCAGATAAGCTATAGTCATTTGAGTTCGAGGGCATATGAATTCTAGAGATGATTAATGGTTTTATAAGTCTGGAGGAGCTCTGAAGTGTTATCTAGGTTTGATTCTGGTTCCCAGGTATGCTCCGATTTGGGGTATCCCTTCCAGGTTATCAGGTACTGCCTTCATGATGGTGGGCCACAGTGGTGCAAGATCTGGTCTATTTCATATTCTTCTTCTTCATCAATCAGATTAGAGGGAGGGCAGGGGTAGTTAGGACCATGTTTGGCCATTTCTCGATAGGTAGTCAGAAGGGAAGCATGGAATATGTCATGGATCTTCCAGATAGTAGGAAGTTTGAGTCGATATGCAAGGGTAGAGAGTACTTTGATGATTTCGAAGGGGCCTTCTCTTTTGGGTGTGAGTTTTCTGGGAAGGTTTGGGTGTTGCAGGTTCTTTGCTTCTAGCCACACCTTATCTCCCACTTTCCATGGGTGGAAGTGGGTGGTGATCCATTCCTTCATGAGGCATTGGGTTTTCTCATATGTGGCCAGAGCTTCCCTTTGTGTGAAGTCAATATTATCAAGCCTAGTTTGTAATGCTGGTAGGAAGGTCATTCCTAGAGGAGGATAGGTGCATGGTTTATATCCAAAGAGGAGGAAGAACAGAGTCTTATTCATAGAGGAATGCATGGAGGAATTGTGGTGGAATTTGGCCATCTTAAGAAGGTCTACCCATGGTTGAGGAACTCCCTTGCAGAAGAGGCAAAGATATGTTTCTAATTCTTGGTTTACTTGTTCAGTTTCCCCATCAGTCTGGGGATGATAGGCTATTGATAAAGCAATATCATACTGAAGTAGTTGATTAAGTTCTTTGGCAAATGCAGAGGCAAACTGAGGGTCTCGATCTGAGATGAGTTTGTCATATAGACTGACTCTGGAAAAGACGTTTTTGAGGAAAAGTTGGGCTACTCCTTTGGTGGAGATGGTGGAATGACACGGAGTATAGATTACCCCCTTCATAAGGCCATGGTCAACCATGATCATGATCAAATTGAAGCCCTTCATAGGAGGTAAACTGATGATAAGATCCATCAACAGGGTGGAGAATGGACATAACAAGAAGGAAGGGATCAGTTGTAGAGGGGTGACTGTCGGGTGAGTGTTGACTTTATTGGCTTGACAGGTTGCATAGCCAGTGACAAATCGGCAGACGAATGACAGGAGGCCAGGCCACTAAAAATCACATTGAACTAGGTTTTGAATATGGTGGATTCCCCCATGGCCACTGGCAAAAGATTCATGAAGTGTAGAGACTAAAGGTTGCCATTTGGAAGGGGAAACGTAGAGGCATCCTTTAAAGTATAATTTTCTATTTTCAAACTTCCAGTCATCGGGGATGGAGCAGTGGAAGTGGATGCCTTTGCCTGCTAATGCTTGTAATGTGGAAAGGATGATGGGATCACTGGTCATCAAGAAAGTGATCTTGTCAAGTAGTGCGATGTCAATGGCATTGAGAAAGAGGTCACCAGGGAGTAATTGCATCTCAGTGTTATCATCAGAGGTATCTATGGAGGGTATGCAGGAAAGAGCATCCATAGGTGTGAGGGAGGTGGCAGGTATATGTTGAAAGAGTAGGTCAAAGTCCTGAAGAAATACCTGCCATCTGACATGACAGCGAGAGAGTTTGCAAGGTTGTTTGAAATAGGTGAGGTTCTTGTGGTCAGTGATCACGGTAATAGAGTGGCCAGTTCCTAATAGATATTGGCACCATTCTTCTAGGGCATAGATAACTGCTAAGAGTTCTCGATTGTAAATATCATAGTTTCTTTCTGTGTCTCCCAAAGTTTTTGATAGATAGGTGCAGGGGTGTAAGTCTCCATTGATGTTCTTTTGCATCAGGACTGTGCCAGTAGCAACAAGGGAGGCATCCATTATGAGAAAGAAAGGGGAATTTGTATCTGGCATTTGGAGGACAGGAGCCATGATAAATGTTCACTATAGGCAATAGAAGGCCTCTTCGCAATCTGTGGACCATTTTCAGGGAATGTTTTTCTTTGTAAGTTCTAATAGCAGGCAGGCAATTTCTGAGAAGGCGGGAATGAATTTCCTATAGAAGTTACAGAATCTGATAAAGCTTTGGATTCCCTTGATATTGATGGGAGTGTTCCAAGCCTCTATTGCAGCTAGTTTCGTTTTGTCCATAGTAATCCTATCTTTGGCAACAATCATGCCTAAATACTCTACTTCCGAAGCATCAAAGGAGCATTTTGATAACTTGAGGTATAGTTTATGTTTGGATAGTCATTGAAGGATGAGTTTCATCCGTTTGTGGTGCTGTTATGGCTGCAAGGGCATAACTGCAAAGGGTTATGAATCGCTCACCGTGGATCTCAGTGGAGCTCGCCTAAGAAGGGATCCAGAGTGTGGACAGTACAGATATGAAGGTCTTAGGGTTTGACACCACACCTGATCTGCATGGTCACACTTGGGCATAAGGCACATCACTATGGGTTGTGCGCAGTCCGGGTAAGATCCGATTATGAATAGGGGGCGTTATGTGGTGACAGGGCACAGGGTTGCCGGTTACTTATAGTGTAGCCTAGGTCACATGATGATATACGCTAAGGTATATAAGGCTGGGACAGCTGAGGGCAACCTCAGTCTGTTCTCTTGTGGGTTTCCCCCCATAGTAGAGCAAGCCCTAGCTCGGGGCGTTCCCTCGGATTAGTGGGTTAGGTGGTCCTCTCTGGCTAAAGACATCCTCAGTCAGACGACTATATGGCTCCTATACGTGTCTTCCCTCGGCAAGTCCTTGGGTTGTTTCTAGGAGTTGTATCATTAGAACAGACTCTCATCGTCAGGAGTTGGCCTCTCCAGCGAATGTGGATCGGTCCCAGAAGCGGGATTGTTAGAAGCAGACTCTCGATGAGTCAAGACCCCCACCAAAGTTTAAGGGTGGACCTTTTGATGTAGAGGACATATAGGGAGTAGCAAGGGTTTTTGTTTCAGCTCTTGGGCAGAATGCTGAATGAGGCAGCCCACTCCACCATTCTTACATCCTGGCCATTCCCCCAGTGAGGTTATGCCTCATGCGCGCTCGGCGACACATACTTCTCGGCAGATCCAGGCAGAGTGTTTCATCTAGAAGGACTAGGGCTGGCTTGTTGTAGTCCGCCCGAAAGCAAACTACAAGGGAGAGCCAGACGTGCGTCAGTACCCTAAGCCCTATGGGGAAGTGCCCACTCAGGGGCCACATGCTAAGGAGGGAGTCCTTGGGTCCTTTTCAAAGATTCAGCAGCAGAGGTATCCAGAGCTTCGCGTCCGAAGGTTGGTCAGAAGTTGTGGAGTTTGACGGTTCTCCACTTTAAAGAAAAGAAAACCAAAGTTCGACCAAACAGGCCTTCGTCAGGGCGGAAGGAGGAGCATACAGGACTAGACGTCCAGGGCTGCAGTTCAGTGCAATTAAAGAACTGGGAGTAACGGGCTTCCAGAACGGAAAACAAAACGTGGCAGGGTTGACCGCTTCCTGGACAAATAAGAAAAGCGAAGATTGCGCAAAGTTATAAAGTGAATCCTTATGAAATATAGGGAATTTTTTTTCTTGTCTCCCGCTCTAGTGCTATGTCTGTCAGGGCTTATTGTCAGGATGCCGATAGGAAGGATGAGCATAGGGAGTGGAGGGGACCGTAAGGGACCTGGAGCGACACTGTATGGGTTTATGACCATAGGAGATGAAGACGGAGCCGTGTGGAAGTCATGGCAACGGATGAGCGACGGCCGCAAGGCATGGTCACGAGTCACGGATAACAGGACGAATTTTCATGCGAGCTCTTGTGGGCCACGGAAAGGGAATTCTTTTTTCAGCCCAATCCTGGAGGTAAAGGCCTATAGGCGGCCTCAATTCATTCTTACCTGAAGAGGAAAGTCTCTATGACGCATTACCAGCTGTCAACCAGCAGAGGGTAGCAGTCCCCCTGAAGAACCAAAAAATAGTGGCTGACGCAGTTGGAATCACCCACTATTTTCCAGAGATCAGCACGTAGGGAAGCCATTCACGTCAAACGGCAAAGTAGATCGTCCGGAGTCTGATCATTAAGGAGGGGATAGTGTTATGGCCGCAAGGGTGTAACTGCAAAGGGTTACGAATCGCTCACCATGGATCTCAGCGGAGCTCGCCTAAGAAGGGATCCAGAGTATGGACAGTGCAGATATGAAGGTCTTAGGGTTTGACACCATGCCTGATCCACATGGTCACACTTGGGTGTAAGGCGCATCACTGTGGGTTGTGCGCAGTCTGGGTAAGATCCGGTTATGAATAGGGAGCGTTATGTGGTGACAGGGCATAGGGTTGCCAGTTACTTATAGTGTAGCCTAGGTCACATGATGTATATACACTAAGGTATATAAGGCTGGGACAGCTGAGGGCAACCTCAGTCTGTTCTCTTGTGGGTTTCCCCCCATAGTAGAGCAAGCCCTAGCTCGGGGCGTTCCCTCAGGTTAGTGGGTTAGGTGGTCCTCTCTGGCTAAAGACGTCCTCAGTCAGACGACTACACGGCTCCTATACATGTCTTCCCTCAGCAAGTCCTTGGGTTATTTCTAGGGGTTGTATCAGGTGCAATGCTAATTCTGAGGAATGAATCAGAATATTGTCTATATAGATGACAACCCATCCTTCAGCAATGTAGTCCTGAAAGATATGATTCATAAAGGCCTGAAAGGTTGCAGGGGAGTTCTTTAATTCGAAGAACATAACTGTTGGTTGAAATAGTCCGAATGGAGTGATGAAGGTGACTTTCCATTGGTTGTTTGATTTAATCCTAATATTGTTGTATCCCTATTGTACATCAAACTTGGTAAAGTAGCTGGATCCTTTGAGGCAGTCGAGTAAATTGGAGACTAATGATAGGGGATAGGCGTTTCCAATCGTAGATTCATTCAGATATCAATAATATTGACAGGGTCATAGTGAGCCATCCTTCTTTGGAACGAAGAAGAAGGGGGTGGCTTATGGCGATTTTGATGGTAGTATCTTCCCTGAGGCCAAGTGCTCATCCACAAATTCTCAACAAGCTTGGATTTCTTTTGGGTTTAGAGGATAGGCTTTGGCCACTTTTGGAATGAACCCTTCTCTTAAATCAATTTTATGGTCAAAAGGTCAGGACAGCGGTAATTCTTCCTTTGGTGATTCATTAAATACTGAAGTAAATTCCTGGAACTCCAGTGGTAATATGACATGCTTCTTGGGAGCTGCTTGGGCTAATTTGGATGCAATGGTGGTTTTGTTGATTTTGACAGATGGACAATATCTCTTGTCATACTTTCATCCTAAACGATAGTTTTGGTCGATATCCCTGTCTTCCAATCTATCATTGGGTTAACTTTCTTCAGTCAAGGAAGTCCTAGAATGACTGCTTCTTTTCCACATCTGAGTACTAGGAAGTCTTCGGTAGTTTCCCAGTCTCCAATCTTGATAGGTAGTCAGGCTACAAGCTGGACCAGTCCAGAATTATTCACTGTCCTGTCTACATTATGCACCACCATTTTCTATTTGAGTTGTTGTATAGGGAGTTTGTTTCTGATTACAATCCTGAGGTGAATAAAATTTCCTGTGGCACCACAGTCCACTAGGGTGTGCATTTTGACGATTTTGTCTGACTGTATAGTTAAAGGAATTCACATGAATTGTGCTTTTGCATTGGATACTAGTACAGTCGCGATCATATAGGGAAGGATAGACATCAAGGCATTCTTCCATTTCAAAAATCTACTAGATTGATTGCTTTAATCTTCACTGTGTCTCCTTCAATTAAAGCTTCTTCTTCTTCTCTGTCATATATGGTCTTGAGGATCCATAGAACTTCTTCCTGGGAGAACTCTCTGGTTGCATTGAGGGAGTTGAGATACTTGGTAAGCACAGACTGGGATAGCGTTTCTTCAGTGGTATCCGTGGTTCTAATCATAGCAGGGCGGAATGGGTTCCTGGATACAGAGACCACAGCAGGGGTGGAAGTGGTAGGGGAATGGGATCTGTAGTTATTGTTGGTGCTTGCTGTGAGACAGGGTTTATAGGCTGTGTAGGTTCCTGGGTGCTAATGGTTATGAGTGGAGCATCCCTTCTTATGACAAACAAAGCATAGCCCCTTCCTGATATGATCAGCTCATTGCACTGGAGTTAGATTGACTGTGTCAATGTCCATAGCATTCGGGTCTTTTCGGATAAATGATGAAGCACCTGCTCCTCCTCTCTGTTGGTTACAAATGGAACAAAGTTGCTCCTTCTGAGCATGAAACTTGCTAGTGGCTTGCACCCATGTGCTAAGGGTCTTGGGTACCTTCTCTATGGAGAGTATCATCTATGTGAGGTCCTTGTCTAGGCCTCGCACGAATTCATTGATAAGCACCAGGGATGCATCTCCTAGTGCTGTCTTGGCCACTTCTAACTAGAAGTTGGCTACATATTTTGAAAATCCTTGGTCATTTCGTGTGTTCTGCCAAAGCTTGGCTACCACGTAGTGAGCTTTCTGTTTCAGATCTATGGGAAGAAAAGTCTTGATGAAATCCTTTGAGACTTCATCGAATGTCTTGAGCACTGTAGGATTCTCGGCCATGGTCCTATACCATGCCTCAGTGAAGTGGGCACCATGCCCCTTGCTCATCTTGTTAAGCAGCAATATAATCTTTGATGCCTCCATTATATAGACCAGCGCATTGATCTCCAAATAAGCCTTGATATCTAAAAGCCAGTGGTTGGCATCGTTGGCCTCTCCTGTAAAATCTTCTGGTAATCTGCCTTTCAGTTCTATAGGCATCTTGTCATCATCGTCTGTGGTAGGTCTGGGAAGGATGGAAGGTTGGCCTGGTGGTGTAAGTCCTCGAGGGGGTGGAGTAATCCTAGGGTGAGCAACTACTGGTGATACTGCTCCAGCTGGGATCAGTGTCAGAGCTTGTATCAGTGGGCTCCTGGATATGGGAGGACATCCAATAGGAGTTCTAGAGTGCTGCAGAGTCTGAGAACTCAAAGGTGGGTGATAGACTAGTCTGGATGGAGTATCTGACTTGGAGTCTGAAGGGTTCAGCAGAGAGCGGTATGACAGGGTGAAGATGGTGGGGGTCCCTTCTGCTGAATAGCAGGGGATAACTTGATGAGCTTGTTCTTTTGTTATGGTGCAATGGCACCTAACACAAATGCACTAAAACAACTAGACAGAATGGCAACTGTCTCTAATGATAGGTGGCTCCTCTGAGCAGACCTGGACCTGTGGATAGTGACGTAGTTAGCATGGCTTCTGGATGGAGACTCTTCCTAGTCTCATAGATGCTAGCCTCAGCACTTCTGTGTGTGGATGATCTAGTGACAGCATATACAACATGCAGCCCTTCCTATAAATGCTTAGCAACAGCGAAGTATGATCTCAAGAATAGTCCCTTTTACTGAGAGGGAAGAACTTCTAATGAAAATGTCAAGGTATCAAGGGTAGAGGTTACTCAGACAGTGGATAAGGTGATTGGCCATTTTGAGGAGGAGTTCTAGCACATAGATTGCATAGAACAAGCTGAAGTACTACTACAGTGTGAGAGCCTTATTTATAGAGTAGGCTCCCTGTGCATGGACCAAGTATCAGGAAAGGGAATTGCTAAGTAAGGAGAAAGTTCTACCAGTGGCCTGAAGACATATCAAAGAATAGAAAGGCCGCTAGTAATAGAATACAAGAATAGGTTCCATTCATATACCGAAATAATGGAGGATCCCAGTTAGTAAGTATAGGGTCTTACTAGCAAGAAAGGGAAGATCTGTAAGCTCCCTATTCGTGCCAGTGAACATGTAATGAAGATGGAAATGGAACATATTCTGGTCATGGAAGACATTGTGTTGATGGAAGGGAAAGAGATGGCATAGTCCATTGATAGAAGATGCAATGATAAGAAGGATCTAGGACGCAAGTGGTAGTATGTAACAGAAAGAGGAGAAGAAAAGCATATATAGGTGGGTTCACCAATCAACTCATAACAAATTGCAATATACAGTGAGCTCAGAAAATCTTTCCATGTTGACCCCAAATGTGGTACACTGTCATATCCCATCCAAGTCACCTCCAACATCTCTGGTACCACTTCCATCAATTTCTGGAAGTATTTCTTTATCTCTGCTACTTTTCACTACTGTTACGAGTCGAGTGGTCCTCTTTGTATGCCCCCACTCCTTTTCTTCATTCCCAAACTATGCCTTCCATGACTCACCATTTGTTCTGTATTTGCTTCAACATGCACTGAAGAATACTTCCATTATCTGTTCCTATATTGATGACCTACTCTTGTATTCTAGCCCCAGTGGACTTCCTCTTTGAGATATCATTTCGAACCACTGGTGATGCCCCCCCCTTTTTAAGTAATTACCTTTCTTGAGACAGTGGTCCATGCCCTGCCAGTTTACTCTATAAATAGGGTTCTTGCATGTACTAGTAACTTAGCTTGTTCTATGCAATCTACATGCTAGAACTCCTTCTCAGAATGGCCAACCACCTTAGCAGCTGTCTGAGTAACCTCTACCTTTAATACCTCAATATCCTCCTTAGGAGTTCTTCCCTCTCAGTAAAAGGGACTATTCTTACAATCATAGTTTGCCATTGCTAAAGTGTTTACAGGAAGGGCTGTGTGTTGTATATGCTGCTGCTAGGTCATCCACACACAGGAGTGCCAAGGCTAGCATCCATGAGACTAGTAAGAGTCTCCATCCAGAAGCCGTGCTGACTACATTGCTATCTGTGGGCCCAGGTCTGCTCAGAGGAGCCACCTATCATCAGGGACAGCTGCCATTCTGTCTAGTTGTTTTAGTATGTTTGTGTTAAGTGCCATCACACCATAACAACTACTAGACACACACTCTGACTTTGACTCATTCTATCTGACCATATGACTTATACATTTCATATGACACCTTGACTGTTAATAATCCTTCACTTAGCTTTTAGAGTTTGGCCTATGCTTAACACAGCTCTGATGCTTTGTACCTCTGGTATGCAGTACTGAATTCCAGTCTTCATCTTATCCACCTTACTTATCCATTATGAATCTCTGTTACTAATCTGATTTGTCCTTCATATATAAACCCTGTAGTTCTAACATGTGTACTTTAGTTCAAATATCAAATACAGTGGCTCAAAAAACTGTCCACATATTTGCATATTTTCCACTAAATGCAATAATCCTCAACAACCACTAAACCTTATCAAATATAATGAATATATCAAATGTAGTATAGATTCATGGCTTTCTACACACTCAAGAATTAAGAGATTTGAATAAGATTTAATAAAATGGCAGTCATTACAAAATGACAACTCATATGGACAGTTTTTTGACTTTATATTGTAATTGTATACATTGGACCCTAGAATGCTGTAATATCATTACATACATTTGAAAAGGGTCCTATTATGTTACATTTATGTAATGGCTGGTCATTCAACATATATAAACCCTATCATCTCATTATTATTCTTACCATAAAATCCATCTTTACCTCTCAAAGAAATAATATTATCTCTCTCTCCTCTCTTGGCCTTTCCTCCAGGAAAATTGCCTTCCAAACTGGCCTAGGCAAGTCTACAATATCTCAGGTCCTTCAGGAGATCCAGCCAGAGAGGACTAGACATTTTGGTGGTTGCCCTTCAAAGCTTACTCCTACCAATAAATGAGCTATTGTCAAGCAAATCATTACTGGCAAGGCTCAAAATGCTGTTTAAGCCACCCATTTCATCAACACCATTATTAACATTTCTGTCTCCTCTCAGACAGTGAGAAACACCCTCAAGGAAGCCTCATTAAAGGCTATGGTGAAGAAGAAAAAGCCTTTATTAACTGCTAGTCATAAGAAGAGGAGACTAGCCTTTGCTCTCAAGTACCAACATTGGACTATAGAGGACTGAAAGAGGATTATCTGGTCAGATGAAACCAAGATTAATAGGATTAGGTCAGATGGACAGGAATATATATGGAAAAAGAAAGGAGAGGGTCTAATTCTTAGAGAGGTCAAAGATACAGTGAAGTTTGAAGGAGGTTCTCTGATGGTATGGGGTTGCATGAGATGGAATGGAGTGGGGGTTTTGAGTGAGGTTGAGGGAAGAATGGATGCTGAACAGTATGTGGCAATTTTAAAGGAAGGATTGCTACAAAGCATGGAAGAATCTGGGATTCCTAAAGATGACATTATCTTCCAATAGGATAATGATCCAAAACATACTTCAAAAAGGGCCCAGAAATGGTTTAAAGAGCAAGGTATCAAGCTTTTAGACTGGCCTGCATAGTCTTCAGACCTTGCTCCAATAGAACACTCTTGGGGTCACCTCAAAAGATCACTTTCAGCTTATGAAAGTGCTTCTAAAGGAGTTCATGAATTATAGAAAAGGATGGTAGTGGAGTGGGGGAAGATTTCTATGGAATAGTGTCAAAAGTGGATAGAAAGCATGCCCAGGAGACTTGAGGCAGTTATCAAGGCAAAAGGAGGCCATATCAAGTACTAGATATGTAAATTTAATAAAGTCAAAAAACTGTCTGCATGAGTTGTCATTTTGTAATGACTACTATTTTATCAAATCTTATTCAAATCTCTTAATTCTTGAGTGTGTAGAAAGCCATGAGTCTATACTACATTTGATACACTCATTACATTTGATAAGGTTTAGTGGTTGTTGAGGATTATTGCATTTGGTGAAAAATATGCAAACATGTGGATAGTTTTTTG
This sequence comes from Tylopilus cervinicoccineus, assembly GCA_038094635.1. Taxonomy (NCBI): domain Eukaryota; kingdom Fungi; phylum Basidiomycota; class Agaricomycetes; order Boletales; family Boletaceae; genus Tylopilus; species Tylopilus cervinicoccineus. The sequence continues at coordinate 4,253 of JBBPUK010000002.1, read as the reverse complement.
AGCCATTGTAGATGAGCTGCAGATTCCCCTACATGTCCCCTATCAGCCTCAATAGCAAGGAGACAAGACTATGGATGGCCAGAGTCTTTCTGTTCACCTAACAGTTGAGGTACAGATGTGGTCTTGATTCATGCTAAAATTATACATAGTACTGGTGACATAGAGATGGATATCCAGTCTGACATGTTGCTGATGGTGATGGACAACCAGTAGCTGGTGAATGAAATCCAGCCTTCTGAATCTATCCCACAGCAGAACATGGTTGCTATGTACCAAGAAGAGCTGGAGTCTACTGGCTTGACTCCATCTCGGGATGGTCAGCAAGGGATCCCAGACATGGCAAGGAAAACGCCTGAAGTGGGAACATCTAGCCTTCGGATGTCGATTGGGAGATTTTTCTCATGGGCGGAATACATTCAGAGTGATTGTCACCACCGCCGTCTAGACGACACGCGGAACATCAGACAGCTAGGAAGGACGGCCATCTGGTTGACATGACGACGCAGCCCACGGATTTCGTTCTGGAAACAAAAACCAAGGGAAAGGAATGAGAGAAGTCAGGGCCTGTAGGACCTATGAGCTTTATTCTGGGACAGACAACCGAGGAACAGTAGAAATTTGAATGACCATTAGTCTCTGGATGTCAGTTGGGAAACACCTTTGCTGGCAAGGGCTTAATACTACACACTCACCCCTGGAAGGGATCGCCGAGCTCTGAGAGGGTTGTTCGACATTTGGTATTCAGACATTACCATGAGGTACACTGTATTGTCGTACACACTCACTTTGAAGACACTCACCGTATCATGTATCATAGTCGCCTACATCCAATCGTCCAGTAAACAAGCAAGGTGCATTGCCCACGCTCAAGCCTCGGCAACCCGGTCTCGTATCAGCTGAGACAACGCCACTATGTGTGCTTCGCAGATGGCCGAAAAGTAAAACTCGTGTTCCGAGTTGTGCGGTTCTACGAGATTGTGTGCGATCTCGTGTGCCAGCGTAAAGAACCTAGAATATAGAACATGCGTGACGAAAGAGATGAAAAGAGGTAGGAGACAAACCAGGATATCTGAGCTTGCCGTTGGTGACCACTCTGGACGTCATGGTCGTCTGTCAAGTGGAAAGGGGGTGTGGGGTGTCAATTCAGCTGGATCGAAAGAGCCCACAGAGACTCACGCCATGCCTCAAAATACCGCAAGTTAAGAAACACGCTGCCATTCCTATTGAATGCGATGAGTCCCCCAGCCACGTCATAGAACATGTGCAACGAGGTCATCGGAAGAGCGTATATCTGCGCGAGTGGCATCACGACGTGGATGAACCTTGCGAGCGAATCGCGCATGCGCGTCATGAACGTGTCGGTGTCGGGCACATCTGAGTTCATGCGACTCAGTACAAAACGCGCTCGTCTAGTTCTGGTCACTCTCACACCTTTGGTGACAAACACTCTCACGTCGCCCATTTTCCCTATCCAGATGGGTCAGTAATCGGGAGTGGTCGATGAACATCTCCAATCCCCTCACCGAGAAACTCGAGATTTCCAACCTCGCCGGACGTATCGCAGTACCCCTCATTCAAAGACTCCTTGACCACCTCCATCTGCTTGCGATTATGCAGTAACGTTCCTTGTTCGGGTCTGCACGCTCGGATTGCCATATCCACATTGGCCCCTGTACAACACAAACGGATGTCAAGCCATTCATTCATCACTGTAGACGCGCATTATCACGCACGAATGTTCTTCTGAGGCGTTACATGTCGCATGTTCCTTTCAACAAAAGAATTAGTGGGACAAAGACCTGGTTCCAAACGCAACGTTCACGTACTGTGGAGCCTGGGGAGACGGACTAGATCGAACAACCTCCGAGGAACGCGACGGCATTTGCGACACAAGCTTGCGTCTGAAATTCTGCAGCGCGCTATTGCTCGGGAAAGCACTGTTGGTGGGCTCGGGGGTGGAGGGCGCACTGGGCGTAAGCGTAGCCAGTGACTCGTTCAGAGACGTTTCAGGTAGCGGCGTCGCCACTGGAGGTGGGATCGTGGGTGGTAATGGCGGTGGTGGCGAGCCAGGCGTTGGCTCCCAGCCTCCAGGTAACCCAGGACGACGCGTAGGGGACTTGGAACGTGTCGCAATCGCCTCTGGAGCATTCGCTCTCTTGGGTTGTGGCGCTATCGGCTGGGTGGGAACGAGCGTCGTCGCCATATCCGAGTCCGTCACCACATCTGATCCGATGTACCGACTCCTTCGTACCTCTTCCGCCGCCTTCCTGTCTTGCTGCTGTTGCTTGAGGATCTTGTCCACTAATTCGGCGTATGCATGAGTTAGACAACTTGGGGGTTAGTGAATGTTCATGATACTGACCGTTATAACCTCTTCTTTTCAGTGCCTTCAAATCGGTGGAGAGAATCGTCATAAACAGGAGCGCATCGTTCACCTTGGCTTTTTCGAACAGTAACCGGCACAGAGACGTCGCAACTCTGGACAGCTTAGTACATACCAAAGTGCAAGCAATCCAGAATGGATGCATAAGCAACTTACTCATACATGTCTACCTGCGTGCCATAGGATAGCCACAGTTCGATCGGTCCCGAACCGACACGCTTCGCAGCAGCCGACGCGTCTAGAGTGCGCGTCGTCTTGCCGTTCCCGATATCGAGTGTCTTGGACACGACCACTTTTCCAAACACCTTGACCTTGAAGTTGTGCACAGCGGACAGCCACGAGAGCGAAACCTTGGTACGCGCGTGCGTGTGTTCGTGCAGGAACAAAGGCAACCTCTCGAGTACGAGCGCGCGGACGTCTGAGGCAGTCTTGGCATCCGCTATTTCGTTCGATACTCTGTACTCTTCTCGCACAGCGGTGCTTAGGCGCCGCGATCCAAGCGATGCGTAGAAACCTATTAGTCAGTTAGTTCACGGAAACATTCTCTAATCCCAAATTAACGACGTGTATGCGCACTTTCTAACAGGTCCTCTTGGGGTGCAGCAAAGATGGAGTCTCCGAATAGTTGGTACGCGTTCGTATCGTCGGCAATGACAATCTCGCTCGCCTTCCGCAGATCATGTAAGTCTTCCCATCCTTCTTCGTCCCACTCCATCGGCACTGTCCTCATCTTGTCCGACGACGTTTTCGAAGCTTTCTGGCGACGCATACCGAGCAAGATGGGTGCCACCTTCATCTTATTCATCGTGCTCACCGTGATCGCGTGACTGTTGACAGCCAAATTGCGCAACTCTGCCAAGAAACTGTTTAAGACCGCGTGGGTGTGAGCGACGTCCAAAGCAAAACGAAACCACACGTACTTGTCGTATCCGCCAGATAGTGCATAAAAATGTTTGGGATCTGAAATCAAAATTTCTGCCACCTCGTCGATCGACGGCTCAGTCTTGGACCCACACGCGCTCAGAAACCTATTGGCGACAGGCCCAAAGTTAACAAAGACGAACAGCTTGGAATGGAATTCGCCCTTGGTCCCATCGCCGATGTAACATTCCGTCGGCGCGAGCCATCGCCGTGGTTGATGCCCACCCAAAGTTTTGATGGGCACGATCGGTAACTTGGAAAGGATCGTCAGCTGAGGTTGCGTGAAACCTATCTCATCCTATCAAGAAATATTACACGAAAGTGTAACGGGGGCGAGCTCACTCGAGATGCGCTCTGCCAGAATCTCAAACCACTGCCGCGAGGTTACTTCGTCGGAGGGCGGCGTCTTTTCGAGCAGGGAAAGCAGCATCCACGTAGGCGGATCAGGCTGTATGCCCAGTTTGCTGACAGCGGCTTCTCGACAGTTGTCTTGAACGACGGAGAAGCCGAGGGTTTTCCATTGGGCTCCAGAAAACACCTAGATCGTCCAAAGTATACGTGTCAGTAGAGAAAATATGGGTACCGTTAAGATAATGTACCTCTCCCAGTCTTCCTAGATGAGCACCATCCTCATCTTCTGACGGGATAAATGCGATGTGACCAAAGCGGTCCGGATCGTAATCCGGATATTTTGAAGGAATATTATCACACAGATACTTGAATGCGACAGTCCGAACAGTGGCGTCCGAAGAAGCACACAGAGTCACCGTCGTTTCCAATGGTGGGAAGCGATGCAATCCTAGCCGATAGAGTAACTTGGCTAGCAAGCCGTCATCGGGTTAGTCACATTTTCAACGACAGCACAAACTCCAAGGACGGACGGACCTTCCTCCGAATTACCCCGCCACTTGGACTTATTTCCCCAATCAAGCACAGGAAGTTGTAGTTT